>KK351013.1:4381870-4409817 GCA_000671755.1 Glossina brevipalpis
AAATCTGAAATTGTTTGATCGATACTTTACGAGAAATCTACCAGTGTAGCCATCTACCGAAAAAATAATGGATTTCTTTTTCCCCAAACTAATAGATTCAATGAAAAATTCGTTCCAAACGGCAAATGTTAATTTTCAAATTCATACGATGTGCTTAATGATAGCGTAACAATTCTATGTTATTTTAATTGTTACCTGTAGTATATGTACACGCAATTCTCCGTTCATGGGTATGTCATCCTTTTCGGTAACAACATCCAAACTTGTTATTTCATGACGTTTAATACAATGTGGCTCGTCACATTCACCAAATTCTAGAACGTCTGAACATAGCTGAACTCCTTCGCATATACGTGCTTCTTCTCGTGCTTTT
Source organism: Glossina brevipalpis (assembly GCA_000671755.1). Lineage (NCBI taxonomy): Eukaryota > Metazoa > Arthropoda > Insecta > Diptera > Glossinidae > Glossina > Glossina brevipalpis. Next base: position 4,382,244 of record KK351013.1, read on the forward strand.
AATAGACTTTTTGCTACCGCTCGTATATTTGGATGAACAATTTGGTCATGCATACGCATAAAGTGAACCAAACGTGGAAGTTGCTCATTATTATCCTCATCCAAGAGTATTAGCGAACGAACTTTTTTAGTATTGTCAACATAATTCAACATTTTTTCGAAATTATTAATTAAAAAATTATCGTAACTTCCTTGCAGAACTGAAAAACGTGTAGTAAATTGAGTCCACGAAGATGGCATGGAATAATGTATTAAATTTTGCACATTTCGAATTTGTAGATCAGCTAATCCAGCATCGATACAGACAAGAATCTGATTTGATATCTGCAGATAAATAGATTAAAAAAAATTATTCAATCTTCCATTTCATTTATAGATTTCTTACCTTATATTTCCACTCATTAATTATGCGACGCTCTTCTTCAGTGGAATAGCTATAATACCCAAAACCGTTATAACCATATTCTTGTAAATATTTTATCACTTCTTCGACATCATCGTCTTTCTTACATAGAATCATAGTGCGATTGTTGACATAAATTGATTCATTGTATTTTTGTAGGAAACCCCGTATAACTTCGTTTTTCTCCAACTTAGAACGTAAAATAATTGAAAGCTCAACCTTGCCATAAACAGCAGCTTCCAAAAAATCACCAATCAATAATAATGGATGATTTAAGAGACGTAAAATCTTTATAAACCAATCATTCCAACTGCGAGAAGTTACAATCACCTGAATAGCTAATGTTTTTGCTTCAGTCTTTTTACACATTGTAAATAAAGTTTTAAGAGCTATTTCAAAATCTTCCGAAGCACGGGACAATATTAAGTCCATATCATCAATAACAATACGCTTTAAACGTTCCGCATCGAATAAATCATTTTCATTATCATTAAGCAAACGTAAGAGACTTGAAGGTGTTGCTATTAATACACCACAACTATTCAATAATTTAATTTTTGTATCTGTCAAATTGCGTAGACCAAATGATGCTACTATCGTTGTGGCTACTGCATCGTTCAGATTTCGTAATAAACGACGGCAAAGATCAGCGATTAGCTCTACATGTTTCGTAGAAGCTACCAAAACGATGCTGATTGGTCCATAAGTTGGTTTTAAATCGCTTACATCAAAATAAATATTATTGCACAAAGCGGGTAAATATGACCATGTCTTTCCCGATTGAGTTGGATTAACTATCAAGAGCGAATTATTTCTTAATAAATGTAACCAAGCATACGTTTGTATGCGATACACTTTATTTCTGCCCATGCGCAACATTTCATCATGTATCATTGGCAAAAAGTGAGCGTCATTTAAACTTTTTAAACGTGTTAAAGGTACATTTGAATGCGCCAATACCTCAGATTCATAAGTTTCTATTTTTTTCTCGCATTCAATAACAGGCATCATTGTCTTTTTTTTTATAACTACAATAGTACTAGATATCTGTTCATTACATGCTAAACTTTCTATATCTATCTCTTCTCTCCCACTTCTTACGTGATTCTCTAGCAGCAATCGACTATTGGAAGATATCAAATCGTGCTTTCCATGAACCAAGTCCAAAGATGAGCTAATGTTCGGTTCCATAAATGTAAATGAAGTGTCCGTTAAATTCACAACATTGGCATCGCCCAACTTTTTTCCGGCTACCGGTTTTTCAGATATTTTTGCTATCTTATCAAATTGAGTCTTCACTGGCCCTAATTCATGGCGAGTCTCACAATCTTTTGAGCTGGTTGTTGTTGTTGTTGCTGTTATGGAATATGTAGTTGCTAAACTAAGTAGTACAATATTTTAATATTATTAGGAAATATTTTGCCATTTCTTCATAAGTCTAGATTAATTGTAATTTTTATTTTAATATTCCATTTTGTTTTCTTTTTGGCATCTTAACAAACAGTTAAAAAATACAACATATAATAATACTTACGGCAGATTTACATCCTTGACGAGTTTAAAGGAGTGATCCTTTGTTGTCTTCTTGACAATTAGAGGAGGTGAACACTTCATTGATGGACATTTCCTTGGTTTAAGTAAAAAATCACATTTAATAGTATTGTGTTGTGTTGTCTCTTCAGATTTTGTATTCGCTCTCACTGAACCATGCGATTCATTAGGTTTCATGTTCATGGAATTTCTTGTGCTTAATTTATCGAAAGAGATGGTTTTTTTATGATGCCAATGATTTGCGTCTTTAGAATATTTATTTCTCACAGACCGATCCGTATCTCTTGGCGCCATAACTAAATCAACGCTTTGAAAGTTAGTGAATTCTTCGCTACGATTTATTATATTTACACAAGACCCAGTTGGAATATTCCCACTATCTTCCATCTTAATGGTTTTCTGTTTTATAAAATTTATGAAGAAATTTTAAATGTAAATAATTAATTAGAAATTAAAAAACTTTACTAGTTTCAAATTTTTCTTGTCTGCATTTGTTCGAATTCGGAAGTTAGAGGTCGTTTCACAAATATATTCCTCCTCTTTGTTTACAAGATTCTTGGCTAACTTTAATAAAACAAATTTTTATATATAATATAATTAGAAAAATGGCCATTTATATCAATCTATATCCACCTGATGTGTAGACTGAATGAGAGATTCCTGACTATTAGTATAGTGTGATAGTTTCAAAGGTTGTTCATATTGCGTATATTCTGATGAATAAGGAGTGTCGAACGGAACTTTATGAGATATTGTACTGGAAATGTTTGTTAACATATGATTTGAGAGGTCGTCCTCTATACGTGTAGAAGAACTATTTGTTATTTGTGGATTCAATGCAGGTTTTACATCAAAATATTTAGCTTCAGGCAACTTCACAGTACCTGCCCCAAGCTTAATACTGTCCGAAGAATGTTTCTTGCCAATATAGTTGTTAATATTGACATGGCTTTTAGGCGCGGAACGATCATGAATTTCTGTAGGAGTATTTTGTCCTGAGATCGATTTTATATCTGTAAAATTGTTTCTTCTTTTATTACGTGCACGATCATCTTCAATAGCTTGCTGAACGAGCGCATCAGCCGAACCGTGCACTTTAAAAAGGTTGTCTCTGCCACTTTTCATAGCATTGATGTTCATTGTTAATTTTCCGCAATTAGAAAAATATGATGGTATTTGAATTGTGTTTAACTTAACCGTGATATTTTTAAATCTTTTTTTCTCCTCCAAAGCATATTTATTTGTTATCAAATAATCGCGGGCATCAAAAATTTCTCCTTTGTAGCTCACTAAAACCAAATTACCCCAATGACGATTATCTACCGATTGAAATTCGTCAATAAATGTTATTGACGTAGCGTCTAACAATAATTTTTCAAATGATGTGCAAGCGTTTTGCCGCCAATTATCTTTAATCGTCATAACCACCTTATCTTCCATATAATCATAATCAGATTCGGCTGGCAAAATATTGATCAAACCACCACATCGAATACGATCGATTTTTTGTGTCAAGTTTATTGGAAGAGAACGCATATGTTTTTTTTCAGTTCGAAAAGGGAAACCATAATCTGAAGCCCAAACAATATATTCATTCGTCCATTGTGCCTCGCATAATATTTCGGCTCGTATGACTTTGTTCCATGCTATAAAATTTATTGCCACTTTTTCTCCCACTTTTGGACGATAGCCTATCGCCCGCTTTTCTTTATATACTTGCAATCGCTGCTCGAGTTCATTAAATTGAGCAAACTCACCGACTTCATGATACCAAAACATATGTGGATTTATGAAGTGCGTTACTATTACAGAAACTTCTCTTTGCATTTCCAGAAAAATGCAAAATTATTATTTATTGAAAGAAAATATAACCGTTTTAAATAATGCTAGATGATAATCTTCTTTTTTTGATTTTCAGTCAAATAACGACACCATTAATCTTGAATGAATTTATGTTGTTTATTTCTCTTGCTTTTCGAATATGTACGCAAACGAAGCCAAGCCAATCCTTTTCATCTCTATTTTACTCTTAAAATGGGTTGATAGACTATTTGTATTGCCAGAGTTGCCAAAGGCCTCATTTTGAATAAAATACTCTTTATTTATTATTTATTTATTCATTGATGTCGCCGTGCTCTGAAAACACAATGATAGCGCGCAAGCAGAATGCACGGCTTTTTTTTTTAATTTGTGAGTACACAAAGTTTTTCCAAAACTATATCTTTGTAAATTTCTTGCGAATAATTTTTGATAAAAATTTTTCATTTATGAAAGAATTCACATCTCTAACTCTGTAACAATACTACTGTAATATAAATAAAGAAAAAGTATCGATAAACTAGAGACATTTATCGTTATGCATGCTTGCTGAATAGGCACGTGTTAGTGCATAGTTTTAATATTTTTTAAAATAATTTCGAGTGAAGATGTCTACCACATCAGAGGATGAAGAAAAAATTGCTGACGATGAGGGAGGATCCAGTGAAGAGGAATCTGTTCAAGACGAAGTCGAAATCCAAGACGAGGAAAATTCCGAAGCTGACGATGAGAAACAGAGCGAGGGAGATAGCGATAAATCACTAACATTTAAAGATTTAGTAAGCATTATATATGAGATAATAGCGAATTACATTTTGGAATTAAGTGAAATTTCTGTGGTGTTAGGGTTTAAATGAGACGTTATGCAAAGCATGCGAGGAATTGAAATGGAAAACACCCTCGAGAATCCAGAAAGAATCGATACCTTTGGCTTTACAAGGCAAAGATATAATCGGTTTAGCTGAAACGGGTTCGGGGAAAACAGCGGCATTCGCTTTACCAATCTTACAAGCTTTACTAGATACTCCGCAGAGATATTTTGCCTTAATATTAACGCCTACTAGAGAACTGGCATTTCAAATCTCTGAACAATTTGATGCTTTGGGTAAGTATGAGCTAAATGTTTGAGCTTTGAAATGTAACTTTTCTTGTTGTTGATATAGATCCTAATTTTGAAATAATTATTATCAATGTGTGCTTTATTAAAATTTGTACCTACCTTTTCTGAGCTTAGCCTATCTAACATAATTATCAAATATCTTACGATATAACTAAAAAATAATACACGCCTTTATATATTTCAGGTAGTTGTATAGGTGTTAAATGTTGTGTCATAGTGGGAGGTATGGATATGGTGTCGCAATCGTTGCAGCTGGGGAAAAAACCGCACATAATTATAGCTACTCCTGGCCGGTTAGTAGATCATTTGGAAAACCTGAAAGGTTTCAATCTGAAGGCAATTAAATATTTGGTTCTGGATGAGGCCGATCGTATATTAAACATGGATTTCGAAACGGAACTAGATAAGATCTTGAAAGTTCTACCTAAAGAAAGGCATACTTATCTTTTCAGTGCAACCATGACAAAGAAAGTGAAAAAATTGCAAAGAGCCTCTTTAAAGGATCCTGTCAAAGTTGAAGTTTCAAATAAATATCAGACCGTCGAACAACTTTTACAATATTACATATTTATACCACTTAAGTACAAGGACGTTTACTTGGTACATATACTGAATGAATTGGCTGGTAATAGTTTTATGATATTCTGCAGCACTTGTAATAACACTGTACGAACGGCTCTAATGCTTAGGGCTTTGGGTATGGCGGCAATACCATTGCATGGTCAAATGTCTCAAAATAAACGCTTGGCTGCGCTAAACAAATTTAAATCTAAAAATCGTTCTATACTTATATCTACCGATGTGGCCTCAAGAGGACTAGACATACCCCATGTAGACATTGTATTAAATTTTGATATACCCACACATAGTAAAGATTATATACATCGAGTTGGTCGAACTGCACGTGCTGGACGAGCAGGCAAGGCAATTACTTTTGTCACGCAATATGATGTTGAGCTCTATCAACGAATTGAACATTTGCTAGGTAAACAGTTACCTCTGTACAAATGCGAAGAAGACGAAGTGATGGCTTTGCAAGAGCGTGTTAGTGAGGCTCAACGCACTGCTAAATTAGAACTTAAAGATATTGAGGAATCTAAGAGTAACCGATTTAAAAAGGCCGGTACTAATACTATTGATGATTCAGAACAATTTGTCGGAGCGCGGAAACGTTTAAAGCCGGGTGGAAGCGTTAAAAAGAATTGGAAAAGGGCTAAAAAAAAATAATTTTTAAATAGCTATATTAGAAGGGAATTTAGAATACAGAAATTTTATCATTGGAGAATTAATATAAGTTAAATAAATATCGAATTTTTATTTTGAAAGTAAATAAAATTTTTATACTCTGCCACACTTAAAAAGAAATCCGGATCTTCTTTATAAGGACGCACGAAATGATGTTTGTGAATTTTTTTAAGATAAACTTTTTACTATAATTTTGTTTAAAAAAATGTCAGATAATTTCTAAGCAGATTTGTATGCCATCCCCAGTGAATCTACATCGTAAGGTTTTAACTTTATGATTTAAAGATCATATAATTTAAGTATAGCATTATGCTTTGTGAGCTTTTTAAGGGCACATGGTCGAGCTTGTCAATATTTTTAAATGAACTTTGATAAAAAAAAAGGGCCAAATCTAGAAATGCAAGTTTTACTTCTACATTGTCTTATGCCTCCAAGATAATGCAATCTCTACTCGATGTTGCACACACATCTTTTGCGTCTAAACAAATTGCATTAAAATGCAAGAAATTCTTCTGCATTTGTAAACTGAAATTTCATTCTGATCTTTCGGAAACTAGGCTATTTGAAATATAGATAACATCACCAGCATAAACAATATATTGTTGTTAACTTCAGTTTAGATACTATTTAAATAAAATCAATAACTGATTAGTTATAAAGAAGCTATTGGTTAGATAACTTTTATATGAATGAAAGCAATGGGTAAAGTCCACTTATTCAATTCCAAAGCAGATGAAGCACAAGATCTTCAAAAAATTTAACTTGAAATTTTTTTTATTTTTGGATGCGAAATTAATTCATTTACAACAAAAAGAGATCGGGAGAATAAACCATGCTTAACAACGAAAAATATCAGCCTGCGATCCTTCGATTACAAAAACCCGCATTAACATATATATATATATATATATATATATATATATATATATATCTGCAGTGCAATGCTGGTCAGTTGGTTTGTACCTCCAATATTTTTTTTCTAATTTAAATGATTTGGCAAGAATAGAATAACCTCAATTTTTTTAGAAATAACTTACAGAAAAACGAAGAAGTTTAATAATAAAAAGGATTACAAATTATAAAATTTCATATTTTTTTACTACATAATGAATGTCTTTTTAAAAAAAACATAAACGTTAGCTAAATAAAATAATAAAAAAAGAAAGGATTCGAATTTTTCTACGAAATAAATCAACTAAAAACGAAAACATCTATAAAAATATACACTATCATGTCATAAAAGAAAATTAACTATTATGCTGATATTATTTTAACTAGCGTGAAGACAGTGATCTCATTTAAATAAACAATGATTCTTTTCCAAATTTTTAAAATATAGTCTAACCAGTTAATCGTTAATAATTTTTCAAAGCGATCACACACATCACACAATTACTTAATTATCAATGATTTCGTCAATACTAAGAATCGGTTGATATATCATAAAGTTCGCAAATACCCTCATCGGCGCTCAATACGAAATTGTAATCTATTTGCGGCGGATTTAGAGGCAACAAAGGAGGATTTTCTGCAATTTATCATGTATTACTCTATATGCACATATATATATATATATATGAAGAAACTTATAAAAACTACATTACATACCAGTATTTGAACAATCAGGGAAGAATCTTCGCAACGAATGACCGACTGTACTGCTTTGTAAGACTATACGAGCCGTCAATTTATTTTCTAATGCTTCCATTTCTTCTTTCATTTCAGGATTACAAAAGTACGTATGTTCCTCATTGACTAGGTTTGCTTTGGTGGTAGTTTGCTGCAACGTGGTCAAAGCTGTCGAATGCGTTGACGAAGATGTAGATAAAGTAGGTGAAGGAGTTTCTAGACGTGAGTAGTTTCGGGCAGTTTCCGTTTCGGGTAACGTAGTGGAACAACGTCCTTGATCTGTCACCAATCGTACATCGACTGTACTGCCATTATCCAGAGAAATACATAAAGACCTCTGATCAAAATGTTGAGACAAATAAATGAAAAGTTGCAATTTTTTTTAAGTTCAAAATCTCACCCTTGTTCTACCAATTCGTACGTCTTCATCATGGCTGGGAATTGTAAAGACCACATCTTCACCAAATACCGAAAGCAAATCATCTCGTGTTACATACGCGTATGACCTGCTTATGCTGTCCTCTTTGACGTAACCTAAATTACGGCGGGCATAATCTAATTGTGTATCAATGTCGGCTTCCAGAGCCTTCAAATGTTTATTACGAGTTTTTATAGCTCTTAAAATAGTATCCTCGTCATGACCATCAATATTTCCGCTGATAAAAAAAAAACATAAAAGATATTTTAGAAAGATACATTTCGGAGCAAGCACGAGCATCAGGGAAATTATATATTTACCGCCATCGCACAACACTACTGCAACGAGATTTCTCAATCAATCCAACTCCTTCGAGTACATTTGTTATATCGTATATTCTACGTTTTTGGACATCTAAGATATCAGCCGCCTGCAAAATACAAATTTGTTCAGATTTCTTGGCGCGTTGTCGGACTTGACTTGAATTCTTAATATTACAAAATTACAAACGCTTCTTCAGTTTAACCATGACAACAATAAAAACAAAATCAAAAACTAAATCTTAATGTAACAATCGTAGTAGTTGCAGATTTAGATAGCGTAATTGATCGGCTTTGACCTCGCGGGTTATTATGTACTTACGTCTTTTAGATCAATTCTTCCGCCATTGCTTTTCATAAGCTGCACAAATTTTTGTGTTAGTAGTACCAGTGAGCCAACCACACGATTTGGAGTTTGTGGTGTTAAATGTGCATGCTCAGTGGGTTGGGTAGGCGCTTCATGAATATTATTTGTTCCACTTGATTTTTTCGGTGTGTTTTCTGGTGTTTCCATTTTATTTAAATTAGCGCAAATATAACCACAAAATATGAAGCAAATAAATTATTAATATTTGAAACTTTGAAATCCGTATTGTCAGAAAAATTGATAAAACTTTATAAATTATTAAATTCTAAAATTTGGCGCTTGGCGATTTTTTTGACCCTGCCGCCATTTGGATACTTTTTTACTCATTTCACTTTTCATTTACGTTTTCTTTAGGTACGTGAAAATAACAAAAAATATTGAAACCGTTCTTTCAGTTCCATATGTCTCAAATCGCAAAGATATACTCTCACTATTCAGTCTTCTGCTGATTGCGGAAAAAATCGGAACCGATTTATTAACTTCAAGGGGGGAAAGCAATTATTTGAAATTACATCCATTTTCTTGTCAAGTTTATGAAGACAGATCAAATGTGCTAAATAGATAGTTGTGTGAACATCACAATGTCCCTTTTCAAAATTTCGGACCGAAGAGTACAAACAAAATTTTTATAATTTAATTTTATAATTTAAATTATGAATACAGCTTTCTTTACTAATATTATAGAAGGTTCCAAATCATCATGCCGCGGACGTTTACTTTATTTGTATTTTCAAGCCTTTCGATTCTTATGGTCTAAGACAAATGTTTACAAATTAGCTGTAGATATAATACTAAAATGTCGCACCGTTTTTAATTAGTGCATGACGTTGGTTGCAGGCAAAGACTTCAGACCTGAGAATCTGACATGTTGCTGCTTCAGGAAGAGAACAACTCACAATAGGAAATCGAACGAAAAATGGGACAATTGCAAGAAAGTGGGTAAAATGGGAAAGTTTTTCCTTTTAAAACCTAACTATCCAACTTCTAATCGAGACGAAAAAAAAAAATGTGCACATAATTTTGTTGCTGTCGTGTGGTTGCTAAAAATAATATAAAAACTTTTTTAATTTTTCTTAGCTGCACTATATGTCAAGCTACATTTGACAACGTTGTGTTGTCATTCTTATTGAATTTTAAAAGTTTGTCAAATTCTTTCACGGACAACACGCGAAATTAGTATTATTATTGATTGAGGATGAGTAGTTTATAGTTGACGAAAAAAAAAGAAGGATAATTGCAGAGACATGCCAAATCAGAACTCAAGTAAGCCAAAGCTCTCTAAGGGCATTTTGGAAATGAAGTTTATGCAACGAACGAAAGCTAAGGTTGACGAAGAAATTGAAGTTGCTGAGGGGCGAGCTATGTACTCCAGCGAATTAACAAGCGGAATGCTAAATGGCAATTCAAATTTTATAATTGAGCCGAGTTTTGTATCTTGCGAAAATCTCATTGATGGGCGCTTAAGTTTTCGAGGAATGAATCCCGAGATTGAAAAAGAAATGGAATTGGAAAAGTCCGAGAAAGAAGCAACTGCCAAACGGCCTGAGCAAGAGACTGAAGTCAGCACTAATGATATGGCCGAATTCTACGCTGCTGCTAGTCAAACAATGCAAAAAAAATTTCAGAAACATAGAAAAGTGAACAATAATAAACGACCTAATAGTGATAATATAATCCATAAAAAAAATAAAAAATTTAAAAAACCTCAAACTGATAATGGAGAGGAAAATTTGACAAAATAATTAAATATAATTGCAATCTAGCATTTAGTTTATACGCAAGAAAACAGAATATATGTTTAAGTGACTATGAAAGTCAGATTAACATAATTACTGCTACTACTAATTTTTTTTTTACTTTAAAGCTTTAACTGTCTCGGCAGAAAAAAATATATCTTCTAAACTAATTACATACAAACGAATTATGAATTTATCTCTTGTAAAGGCAAAGATTTGGTTCAGTGTAAAGATTATTCAACTTTTATTGCCTGTAATGCATAACACATACTAGTAGAATTAATCCAACGCCAACTATTTCGCCAGAAATCGTAGATGCTTCCATTTATTAAAACTGTTTGACAACCCACTGCAAAATAAAAAATTCAAATTTAATATTAAAATAAATAACTATTTGTGTAACGTACTGGTATCCAAAATTCTTTGTACATTTAGGGGCGATATCATTTGCTCCCAGCGATGAGTGCCCTTTGGGGCTGCGTTTATGACGTATTCACCAATCAGGATGCCTCCCACCCACATAGGAATAGTTTGATTCAGAGTGGTAACGAAAATGGAACCGCAGGGCTGATTAAAAATTATAAATATATTACGTAAACAAAATTCCATTAAAAGAGCGAACCTTTACACATTCTACACAAGCATTCAAGAAGGGTACTTTATCATCAATATGTTCCAATACTTCTGAAATCACCACCGCGTCATAAAAATTGCTTTTATCCTTCATATGGACTTCAACAGGTTCGATTTTATACGTTACGTTTTCGTGTAGACGAACATTTGTCTCTTGCTTTAAATGCTCACGGGCTACGCATATTAATTCATTACTTAAATCGATGCCCGTCACCTTAGCACCCAAGCGGGCCAACTGTTCAGTTAAAATACCTCCACCGCAACCCACTTCGAGTATTTGTTGGTTTTTTAATACATTAGTAGTATTTACCAATTTAGTGTCGATAGAACCTCTCGTTACAAGACCATCACGTATGAATGGCACCCTTTAATTATTTACAAATTACAAGCCTTACTTATATACCGCAGCGATAAACAAAAGAATAACCTTATTGAATTTAAGCTATGTAAAGCTTGTAGCGGCCCATTAACTTCCCACCATTCGGAGGCTAAGTTACTGTGATGGTTAACCTCTCTTTTTGTACTCTCTGATAATGATTGCTCTAGTTCTGAAGCAGAACTGCGTTCACCAATATTGTCCGATTTAGCATTATAACAACGAATATGATATCGTCCAAAATTTAAAAGCGACTTTCTTAATATTGATAGTAAATAATTAATAATCTTATAAATCGTAAAAATTAATGTTACAGTACCTTTGCAGTTGTAAAATATTTTTTAATGATTTCATATTTTGTAAATACTATAAATTTTCTGTGTTAACCAGTTAACTGCGTTTCCCGTGCATATACAGCAATTTATATGTTCATTTTGGTGCGGTTGACATATCGTTTGAAATAAAGAATTTCCGTTTGATAAGGAAAAACTCAAAATTTTATTAAGATACATAGCAAAGGCGGTGTTTTCTTTACAATGCCAAAAAAAAAAAAAATATTTGTTATAGAATTTATTGCTCGTACAATGTATTTGCTATAGTCACCATTAATAGCAAATTCACTTCCAGGTTCCATTTGCTTAAAAAATGGAATACTTAAGCAGTCACTGGCGTTTGATATTTGAAAAATACCACACTTAAATTAATTGATTTACTTAAATGTATTTTTTAAACTTTTTCTTGTATGTGCATTTTTTGTGGATGCTTTTAATTTTCAATAACAATACATTAACAATGAATTATAAATTCCTTACCTAATAAAAACGAAATATATTTCGTTTTACTTCGATATTTCTAATTATATTATATAATATCATATATTTATTATATATATATTACTTATATTACATATATTATGCGGCCATTTGTATTGCGTTTGACAAACATACATACCATTCTTTGATTTTAAAAATAAATTCCGCAGTTAACTGGTTAAAGTTTCATCACCTGCTTATTGTTTACCGGATTAAGTTAAAGACAAAACTCTAGAGAAAAAGAAATGGATATAAAATGTAATAAGTCATCAGATTCGGTGGATGACACAACGCAACAAGTAGCAAAAAAAGTCACAAAACGTGACGAGCGCTTAAAATTCGTAATTGTTGTTTAAACTTCTATAGAATTCTGAATTCAGAATCATATTTGAAGTTTCTCGATCGGAAAATCGTGTTGACTGTGTGACAAAAGTAGATATTCTGTTGCGTTTCAAAAGGAGATATTCTTTTTTCTACGACTTTCGTCAATACTTTCTTGGTCATCATTCATTTTGAATGAATAAAGTAGAAATGAGAGACACACGAACATATGTTTGAATTATATTTATTAGCTAGTGTTTGAAAAGTGGCGCTTTAGTTATCACCGCTTAAGTAAAGTAAATAAACTTAGAAAAAAAAAAATCGAACTGACATGAAGGTTTTGCACAGCAATGTTTTAGCTTGTCGTGCCTTTCATCGGTCTACTTCTATTAAGCGAATATTATTGAGATTTATTTAAGTTTAAATTTAAAGAAATGATCGGAGTTAATGCGTAGAATCGATCAATTTGAGCGTTAGTATAGAGACTTTCGTAAAATTCGCAAAACTTTTAATAAGCTTCTTAATTAAACGTGATAGGTAGGTCAAAACTCGCCGAAATCAATCAATGAAAAAGAAGACATTATGAGTAAGCTGAATGCTACTAATTTGATTTAGTTTTAATTGCGTGCAATGCGTAACACGTGCTTGTAGAATTAATCTTACGCCAAGTCTTTCGCCAGAATTCATAAATGCTACCGTTTACTAAAACTGTCTGACAACCCACTGCAACAAAGTATTTGCATTAACATAATAACAATAATAATAAAACAAATGTATATCTGTAACGTACTTGTATCCAACATTTTTTGCACATTTTCTGGTGAAATCATATACTTCCAATGATGAGTACCTCTTGGAATTACTTTTAATATATATTCACCTATCAAGACGCCTGCCACCCACATTCGAATAGTCTTGTTAAGAGTGCTAATGAAAACGGAACCGCCGGGCTGATTAAAAATTATAATTTTATATTTTATATTAATTAAATAAAACTCTATTAAAAACGTGTAACCTTAGCGCATTGTACACAAGCATTCAAGAAAGGTACTTTATCATCAATATGTTCCAATACTTCTGAAATCACCACCGCATCATAAAAATTGCTTTTATCCTTCATATGGACTTCAATAGGTTCAATCTTATAGGTTATGTTTTCGAGTAGACGAGCATCTTGCTTTAAACGCTCACGTGCCACATTTATTAATTCATTACTTAAATCGATGGCTGTCATTTTAGCACCCAAACGAGCCAACTCTTCAGTTAAAATACCTCCACCGCAGCCTACTTCAAGTATTTGTTGATTTTTTAATACATCAATAGTGTTTACTAATTTAGGATCGACAAATCCTCTCGTTACCAGGCCGTCACGTATAAATGGCACCCTTTAAGAATGAAAAAAACTACATGCTTGTGTACTTAAATATATGTATAAACAAAATACCTTATAGCATTCATATGATGTAAAGGTGCCAACGGTCCATTGATGTCCCACCAAGTACTCGCTAAATTGCTATGGTGGTTAACTTCTCGTTTTGTATGATCTGATATTGTTTGTTGTTTTTCGGGAAGCGGAACAGTACAAGTTTTACCATAATTTGCAAATGTGATATTAGTTGTGGCAAAGCAGCGAATACCATTTCCTTCAAAAGCTAAGAATATATTCCTATTTTTTAAATTTAAATAATTAATAATTGTTCTGAATAAATGTTGAAATTATTATTAAAGTACCTTTGATAATTAAAAATGTTTCTTAATGATTTCAAAATATTTCTGGACATCCTTCAAATTGTATCACTTTTATTTTACTTTATCTATTGTGTATTCCTCTTTTTTTTTTTTTTTTTTTTTTTTTTTTTTTTTTTTTTTTTTTTTTTTTTTTTTTTTTTTTTTTTTTTTTTTTTTTTGGTTGAAGCCGCAATAGTTGATTATTTTTCACAAGAGAAATAGCTAACGGGAAAGGAACGAAAAACTAAAAGCTAAACTACTTATATTTTGGAAATCATGCAAAACCACTTTGCAAATATCACAAGAAAATAATGCAATGGCAGCAAGTTAGGATCTTTAAAAGTTTGAAATGTTTTGCGGGCTAGAGTATATCTCAAAACTTTCTATCGATTTTTAAATAGATTTCACAAATAGGACAGTAATAGGTAGGTAACTACATGGATTTACATCATTATTTTCACTTTGCGTTATTTGGCATTTTTCTTATCATTTTTTATTGATTGTATCTTCCTTAGATTTCTGAGACATTTGTTTTAAGTTAAAAACATGTCTCCTGGGATTTATTGCAGGAATTAAATCGGATCAACCAAACGACACAGTGCGATTTAGCAAAAAAAAAAGTTGAATAGTTGTCCAACACTAGTTTGCATTAGTTCCAAGAAAGATTGGAAAAGAGCCAATCTCTTTCTTACTTCGCTACTTGTATTCTCTGCTTGGCCTAGTCTGTATCGAAAAAAGGTTGCTTTTGGCTACAGGATAAACTTTAACTGTTTGCCCTGTTTTACATGCTCCGACTGCGAGATTGGCTGCATGGCAGATGCATACATCGCATCTTATTTCTCCTTACTTTTGTTCCTATATCTGCTGTAACGGAAAAGAACCGGATTATGTGTACGGCTCTTTTATGTTCGTAAGTAACGATATTGACCTAAATAGTATTTAAAAAAAAAAACTGTAATCTCATAACTTTTTGTCCATAGTAATATTTTACCACTTTGTAGTAAACACTAATATTGCTCTGCCTACATTACAACTTACGCTTACTTCGTGCGTTTTATTTTTTTTTTTTTTGTTTTTTGCTAATATTTTTAATTATGAAGTGAATTAAACGGTATCAACTTAAGTTAAAGAAAAACAAATCTAGTGCTTTTTGATAAGTTACGCAACAACAACAAATATTATTCCTTTATACTTTTATTTATTATTTATATATTTTCTTCATATGATAAATTATCAATTATCATACGAAAAATTATCAAAGAATAATAATTTAAAAGGAGTATATTTCTCTCCAATATATTGAAAGAACGAATTTGAACAATCAAATGAAGGATGCAAAAATCAACTGAAATTTAATAGTTGCTTTCCTCATTTTTTATTAAACATTACTAAAACTGGTTTAGGCATGTGCTGAACAGTTTATTACACATTTCATTCGTTGCACAGTTTATTGCACTCCGTATATACTTAAAAAGTTGCTAATTAAAGAAAAGAATATGCTTGCACGATATTAATATATTATTAAAAAGTTATATTTGACTTGGAATGAATTCGTATGAATATCGCATACGACATATTATTGCAAAATAGAACGAAAATTCTAAATTCCGATTTACTTGACTTTTTTCGAAAGTTAAATTAATAGTTTTGGGAAAAAGTTTGAAAAAGTTTTCTAATTTTCAAACTTAATATGAGAAATTGTAAATTCAGTATATATGATCCGCAGAAAGATATGGCTGATTAAAAGGCTTTTATACTTTATGGTATCTCCGATGAATGAATTAATGTATCATAAAATTTTTACACACTAATTTACGGTGCTGACATATAAATTTTATCTTTAACAAAAAGTCCAAACATCTCAAACAATATCTGTTTAAACTGCCTGTTATTTCGATCATATGTTTATCAGTTACAAACTTATGAGGCTGATAGAAACAAAGTTTGTAGGACAATTTTTCTAAACAATATTTTTAAGTCAACCCTGATGCTCATAAATGACGAATTTGTTTTCGTCACACTCTGCGCCTTTAAGAATAGGCATCATGTGGGCTGTATAAGAATTTCCAGGGAAAACGGTCCGTACGTATAGAAGAGATCTGTCCACTAACTAAATATTCAGCTCGGGATGCTTAACCAGTTCTCCTGAAATTGCCGGAAAAGAAACTAACGTTACTACTCATCTTTTAACGGCGCAGCCAATTTTTTTGTTGAATCCATTTAAAGAAACCTTTCACATTACTTCTGATGTTCTTACTTTGAAGTCGATCGTACGCAAACACTACTTCCTTTTCTCTTTCCACTATCTACTCTCCTTTCTGTCCATCATTGCGTTTGTGCAAGACAAGGCTAAATTGATCTTTGTTTAATGCTTTCTTTAATGCAATATATGTCTATAAGAAATATGTATCAAAGTCGTATAAAGTGTCGTGCCATATCTTCATTAAAAAACATACGTTGGATTTGGTTATTTTATTCTAGATAGAAATTTCGTTGGCTGCCATTGAGAAAAGCACCGAAAGCACCTTTTTTCACGGGCTTAATCATACGGACAATTCACTTCGTGATATAAAGTCTGAGTTATTTATCTGCAGAGTCATTAATTTTGATTATGAAAATTTTTATAAACCCTAACATTCTAAAATTTGATAAAGATATCAACTGTATTGGTATCTTTGAAGAAACAAAACAATTTCCAGAGATTTCTAACTGTAGTTTTTTTTTTCATTTTTCTTTCTTTTTATATCTACCACCAAATATGAAGGCTGTATTCATTTTACCTTTTTTTTTTTTGTAATACCCAGAAGAAAATTTCAGAGACCCTAGAAAGTACATATATTTTTCATCAGTATCAAATTTAGAATCGATTTAAGCATGTTCGTTCGTCTGTTTCTTTGTCCGTCTGTGTATTGTGTGCGAAGATGCCACCTTCAAATTTGGCAGACACAATGTTTCTTCGAAATGAGAAGTATCAATTCTGACGTGCCGCGGGGAATTATGTTGGGGCCTACATTAGTTAGAATCTTCATCATCTGATTTACGTATGTGCTGTCAAAATTTGCAATATTCACTTGGCCGATAATGCTCAAATATATTTATCTCGTCCACATGAACTTGTAGAAAATTTGGTCCAACTAATCAATTAATGAAGACTTAGATCGTATTTTGTGTTGGTCTCTTGACAATAATCTAAGGATAAATTCAGATAAAACGAAAGCTATTGTAATATCAGGCTAACGTCTATGATGCTGATTCTGTACCCAGTGTTCGGATGACTGATGCGGGGTGATTGAATTTGTCAGTCAGATATCCAATCTGGGTTTCGTGATCGATTCTCCTTTAAGTGCAGATGGACGCATAAAAATTGTGTGACAATGTCTATGCACAATATTTTGAGAAAGCTTTGAATATCCTCCTCCTATGCTCCAAACTCAGCCAAATTGAGATTGGTTAAATGTCTCATTGTACCTCTTATATCGTAAGAAGCCAACTTTTATGGCACAGTTATGATAGTACTTCAATGACTAAGTTACAATTGGTTGTGAATAAATGTGCCCGATACGTTTTTAATAAACGGAAATATGACAGAATATCGCGATTTTTTTTTATAGATTTTGGATTCTAGTCTTCCATTGTTTCCTAACATCAGAAATGTGGTCTTCATTGGTAAGCTTATTCTTACTGGTAGATCAAAATATCTATATCAAAAGACCCAGTTCGTCCGGTCTAGATGTATTATGAATCTGATTCTCTCGGATCATAAGTATTTGAAATTTTCAAGCCTTATTTTTTTGTTACCGCGATCAAATTATGGAATTCGATGCCATTTAATATTAAGGCTATTGCAAATACGAATAGGTTTAGCATAGTGATCAGAGTTTTTTACAATAATAATTTTTCTAATAACTTATCTGTGGTCATTTTCTTCTTTTCCTTCTTAATTTATACTTTAGTATATTCTTTTTTTTTTTTTTACTATTTTGTTAGATATTCGTGCCGGATGAGACCTTGCAGTCTTATTAGTACAAAATTTATTATATTAATATCAATGTTAATTAATATCAACTAATTATTCTCATCATGATTTGCTTGAATTTAATGACATTAAGAAATAAACTAAACTAAACTAAAGTAGACACAGTTTTTGTAGGCAGGTTGGTATTGAAAATGGGCCAAATCGTTCAAAGGATGCGCCTGCAGTACAAAGTAGATATGAGAATATTTCTGTTTTGAAAGCAAAGAAGAAAATTTGGATTTTTCCCTCATTACTCATAAACCATAGCAGATCGAATTATAACAAGTAAGAAAATCAATATATTACTAATAAAAATTAAAAAATGTTTAAATTAACAGACATGACATAGGTGAACAAAGGCTTAGACATAGGTGAACACAGGCTTAGATTGATACACAATTTGGTACACAGCTTCCTTTCGAATAATAAACGTTTTGCCAAAATAATCATTACGGTCGTTTCTTTGAATAATACTTATAACATTTTCGATTACATTTTTGAAAAAATACTTGCTTTCAAAAAAACACTTGTTTCCGAAAAACTTTCGATTTTTGGAAAGAAATCTTTCGAATCACATTTTCTTTGAATTACGGTCGTTTCTTTGAATGATACGTAGAACATTTTTGATTACATTTTTGAAAAAATACTTGCTTTCAAAAAACACTTGTTTCAATTTTTGGAAAGAAATCTTTCGAATCACATTTTCATTGAATTTTCTTTTTTAAAGTACTGAAATCTTTTGCTTTTTTGAATCATTTTAATTTATAGTTTTGGTGCGAGAGGTATAGCTCTCCTGCGTTTTAAACATAAATTCGAGTGAATTTTTATTTAAAGATTTTGAAATTTTTTGTTTTTTTAATCAATTTAAATTGAACAGTGCAGATAGGATACAAGCGGCAACCGATACGACATATAAACAGGATATACTGCACAGACAAAACGTAAGTGGAAGAAAAATAATTATATAAAAGTTATATTAACTCATTTAAAAGCACATGCAAAAATATATATTCATTAATAAATGAACTAATAAGAAACTATCAAATCGCAAGATTTGGAAGTATAGTTAAGCTAATGGAAATTAGACTTGAAAATATTTGAAAACGTTTTCTTCCAAAATATTTGGGAGTTGTGGTGTAATAAATTACAAAATGACCAGCGTCAACGTTTGGTTGCATAAAGGCTGATATTTACTTAAGGTCCCCTTACACATCGTAGTTTGCCACAATACTTTTCACTTTGTCTGCTTACAGCAGCAAAATTGTTTCAAAGTAGCGCCACACCACTTAGACCAGGAAGATATGAGTAGACTTAGAAGAAGTTCATATTAAACACGTATACAATGAAATGAACGATATAAAAGAAATTAATTTAAATAAAAAAATATAGAATAACGTTACGAAAATGTTGTAGGTTATCATCATTAGAATAATATTAAAAGAAAACGATAAAAATTATCTCATAATAATCAAAAATGTCCCTTTTTATTTTTCTTTGGAAACTCCTTTTCTTCTTGCACACCCGGGACCTGCATCTGCTTGCTTCTTTTGTTTTTTTTGCTTAGTTCTTCTGCCATGATTGTTTTTTATACGTAAAGCAAAGACTTTTTTTTGGTATTTTTAGATAGCATACATTTTTATTTTTTTCGTTACAAACAAAATTTTACAAATATTTGTCAGAAAGGATAATAGAAAAACCATATCTAAAGAACACACGATTTTAACACTGCCTTGTCGCCATTAAGATTAATTAATCATGTTTTTCCTTTGTCAGACAGTAGAGGATCAGATCGCTATATATATCTTTCCTCTATGAAATGACACTTAAATATTTATCAAGTACAGTTGTGTTCTAAATACGTATATCACATTAAAAGATTAAAAGAAATCACATAGAGTATATAACCACATTCGTCTATAAGACAGACCAATGAAAGTTTACACTCTTGTCACTTATTATTTGTTAACAAATCTTAGAATACATATATACACGATTAAACTGAGATAATTTTATAAATTTGTCTGTGAAACATTTTTTAAAGTTTTTTTTTTTTTTTATGAGGCTTGTTGTTGTGCTGAAAATGGTAGTAACAATATTCTAGATCTTATTAGAAATAATATTACTACTTGGGGAAAATAGCAACAAGCAGGTCGTATAATCATTTTAGTTTTGAATTTCAACGTAATATGAAAAAGAGAACATCCTCTGAAGACGCAGAAGAAAAATCTAATTCGAATTACGGTGTTCCCAGATCGATGAACAAGCGGCTGCGAGGTATGAATTCATCAGCCAAAGGATTTAGCAAGGAATTGATGGCTAGTGTGTTTCTACTAGTAACTGAAAGGGAAGAAAGCGCCGCATTAAGTTCATCATTCATGGCTTTTTGCCACTCACACAATTGCGTTTCCAATTCGTCTTCCAACATGGCATCTATGCATTCTTTCATTAATTCCTCCTCTTCGAGACGCTGTAATTCTATTTTATCGAATTCTTCTTCGTTTTCCATCCATAAGTATTCTGAGAAATCTTGCTCATCGTCTAAATCATTATCAGATTCCTCTTCCACCACATATTGTTCGAATTGGTCAGACCAATCACTTGAAGGAACTTTCATAATCATTTTAGAGAGTGAAAATTTTTAATCAAGTTCCGTTATCAATAAACATAGGCAAATACAAAAGCAAACATAAACAATCGTCGAGACACGAAAAGTTGTTATAAGCACAAATGACGTCAGCAACCTTCAAGTAAAATGGTGTCCAAAAATAGCCATTAATTTAAAATGCCCTGTTTCAAGTTCTGCTCGTGCCTTTTCAGTATTTAAACACTAAAAATTTTATATTGGTTCGCAAATACTTAAAATTTACAAAAAAGAAAACCTGATAAATTACACAAAAAATTTTAATAAAAAGCTTTCTTGATGAAGAATTTTTAATATAAACTTGGCATCACTTACACTTATTCGGTTATACATAATTAAATCAACTCTACAGAATTTTTTCACGAAGAATTATGCCGGAGTACATATCTTCTTCTTCTTCTTGAAATCCTTAATAATTTTTGTCGAGTGAACCTAGGAAAAAGACACGAAATACTTTGTCTAAGCTTCAACAAAATCAGCGTGAGTTTAAGATATTTTTCCTTCTTTTTCTTAAAAACGTCGCCAAATTGATTCCAGGTTATGATTTTCGTTATATATGAAGACTATATATAACGAGAATTTTGGACTTGGGTAACCCTAATTGTATGTTATAAGCTATATATTTAGAATGACAACTCTGTTTGTGAAATAACATTTCGAAATATTGCACGTGGAATATTTGTTGACAAAAATCATTAAAGTATTTTGTTACAAATTTGCTATATAATATATTTATTGTTGAAAATGAAAGTTTCATCAAAAAAGTTGACAAAGCAATCGAGCAAACATAGCATTTCGAAAACAAAGAAAATAGTTGCTAAGTCCAAGAGCAAAATAAAAAAGATACCAGAACAAAAACTGCTAAAGAAGAATGTTAAAGAAGCTAAGAAAAAAAAAAATCCGAAAAACTTGGAAGGTCTAAAAGACATTGATCCAGAATTTTACGATTTTCTAAAGAAAAATGATAAAAAATTGCTAGAATTTAATTTATGGGATAGTGAAGATGATGAAGAAATTGATGTGAAGGATGATAAGAAGGAATCAAAAAGAAAAAGTGAAAAGAAACTATCGAAGAAAGACCAAGATTCCGAAGAGGAAAGTGCATCTGAGTATTTAGAAGGCAGCATTGACGATGAGGAAAAATTTCATACACCGAACACCCAGTTAGAGGTAGCTAGCGATGAAAGCGATTTCGAAGATGATAAAGATGTTACTGCGGGTACACAAAAAATCAATTTAAATATTTTACGTCAGTGGCAAATGGAATTGGAAAATGACAAAGTATCTGTTCATATAATACGGAATGTAGTGCAGGCATTTGGTTCAGCTTTATGTAGCATATCAGGCGATAGTGAGGAAGCGAAAGCACCTAAATCTTTTAAAGTTGTTGGAGCAGCTGTTTTTAATGGTGTGATTCAGTTATGTGTTGTACATTTACAACCGGCTTTGTTCCGCTTTTTGGGTATATCATCTTGTACGTCATTGGCTCTGCATAAGTTGAAGAAATGGACAAAAATTCGTAGCTGTTTGCGTGTCTATCTATCAGATTTGATTCGTTTGATTGATCAGGTATCAGGTCCAAATATACTGATGGTCCTGCTAAAACACTTGCACCAAATGGCGAGCATGGTGGTTCCATTTTCAGTTTTGAGCAAAACTGTATTGAAAAGATTGATTGTCTTGTGGTCTTCAGGTGACGAAACAGTGCGAGTTCTATCATTTTTGTGTATATTGAAAATTACACGAAATCAACAGGTAAAGAAGAATTATAGAATTGTTGACTCATCTCACTTCTTAATTTTTGGCAGGGAACCATGCTAAATCATGTTCTAAAGGCTATGTATTTTTCATATGTGCGAAATTCAAAATTCGTCTCGCCTAATACTTTACCGGCCATTAATTTTATGCGCCGATCATTAGTGGAAATGTTTGCTCTCGATTTGAATGCGTCCTATCAGCATGTATTCTTGTACATACGTCAGTTAGCAATACACTTACGAAATGCGGTGATTCTGAAAAAGAAGGACAGTTACCAATCAGTTTATAATTGGCAATACGTAAATTCCTTGCAGTTATGGGCGGATTTGCTGGCAACAACCGCGGACAAGCCTCAGCTACAACCTTTGATTTATCCACTTGTAACTATTACTATCGGAGCGGTGCGGCTTGTACCGACGGCTCAATATTTTCCGTTGCGTTTCCATTGCCTGCAAGCTCTCATCTCTTTAGCGAAAGGCAGTAACATTTTCATACCAGTGTTGCCTCTTATTTTGGAAGTATTGCGTAGTAATTCATTTAATCGCAAACACACGTCAGTCTCAATGAAGCCGTTGCAATTCACCTGTATATTACGTTTGAATAAAAAGCAATTAACAGAGAACGGTTTTCGGGATGAAGTCATCGAGCAAGTATTCGCATTATGTTTGGAATATTTGGCTTTTGAGTCGTCCTCTTTGGCTTTTAGTGATTTAGTAGTGCCTGCAGTTGTAGCTTTAAAGGCTTATCTCAAAGTATGCCGAAATGCTAATTACTCCCGTAAAATAAAACAATTATTGGATAAAATACAAGAAAATGCTAAATTCGTAGAACAGGAAAGAGCCAAAATAAATTTTACCCTTAAGGACTTGAGTCAAGTTCAAATCTGGGAAACAAAAATTCGAAATAAGGGCACTCCGTTGAATATCTATTATGATAGTTGGGTGAAAACCCAAGAAACGAAAAAGAGGCGACAAGCGGCGCAAAGTGAAACAGTTAATGACGATTATGACTTGCCTGGAATAAAGAAGCCTATTAAAAGATCTGCAGGAGTAATAAAAAATGAAAACGGTGAAATCGATCTGTTTCCTTCTGATTCTGAGGAAGATCATGAAAAGCCTAAATTGTCGTCTGAAGCTGGAGACGAAAATCCGAAGCAATTGTCAAAAGTATCCAAAAAACGAAAGAAAGTTAAAAAGGATTTGGGCAAGCCACAGATAGAAAACGAAGTACCAATTGAAGAGCATGAAACCGAGGAAGTAGACATCCTCAAGGACTTAGACTTGAATGATTGGTAGATTTTCTTTGATATTTTATTAATTCTTTCTTCAACGTTTATTAAATTAATGATAACTAAATGAACATGGTCTTTAGTAAATTTATTTCTTTTCTGGATCCTTGTTTGGTATTATCTCATATTCATCGTATTTGGGATAAGTACCAACAGTTTCGGGTGTTGTATTTTTTTTATATTTAGCGTCAAGTTTTTCAGCGTTCCGTTTTTTCATTTCTATAATTTGTAAATTTTGTATCAATTCTTCCTTTGTTGGTGGTGCGTCACGGCGACCCCTCAGCCAAGCTTCCCATTCAGCTGTAAGTTCTTGATCAAAAGCTTCTTTTTGGGCCGGTTCAAACCACCGCGATGGTTTACGTTTACCAATCGCAGGATTCGCAGGAATTTCATAATATTTGTTTCCGAAATAATCTTCGCCAATATAATTGCCGCGAAATTGTCTCGGCCTTAATGACTTAAAGAAATTTTGAAAAACAATTTTAATTAAATCACGTTTCGGTTTATCTGCCATTATTTTTAAAATACTAAATTTTCACACACAGTTTACACACAGACAATTATATATGTATATATATATATATATATTCTATATTATTATATATTTTGTGCTTTCAGGTTATGTTTATGTTATAACAGAAACCATCTGACAATGTCAGATGGGCTCCATGGTCAAAAAACATATGCTTAATTTTTGGCAATGCCTTAACACAGGAACAAAGAACATTCTCGTGAAATAGATTTAATACGCAAATTTGCAACACGCGATCAGCTTTCTCTTTCGTCGAAAGTATATTTTGTAAATAATGTGTGAAATGAAGTGTCGGCAACACTGTACTACAGATTTCCAATCAGAGTGCTGTAAACCTAGTTTTCCTCTTTTGCTATCTTCCATTTCTTTTATTTAATCATTAAAAACAAGAAGAATAAAATAAATTTTTAAAAAGTACACTTTATTAATGTGAATTTCTGGTAACGAAACAGTAAAATAAAAATATACTTAAAGTAATATAAGTCACGAACAAAAAAAATCTAATATAACCGGAGTATAAAAAAACAACAACAATAAATAATAATAGTACTATTCGGTGAAAAAATGTTGAAACGTGCAAACCCTGATAATAAGCGAAATTAACCAATCGACGAATTCATATTAACTCTTCCCCTCGAGCAGTTTTTCTTTTGTTTAGCAACGACGTGCGTCAAGTCCGGCTATAAAAATAAGTCAGTGCAAAACAGTCGTAAGCGAAGAATACACTGCATTTGCAAAGTAAAAAAAAGATAGAAGGGTAACGCAGTGTGAATGGTGCGGTGTAAAGCAATCACATACTCTACACAGCCAATCAGTAAGTTTGTGAATTTTACTGGAGATATACTAATTGTTAGTGGGGAAGAGGAAAGGTGCTCTTAGTAGCAGAGGACTGGCAGCAGCAACAGTAGCAATACAAGTAAAGTAGAATCGACAAAGCAAAAGCAAAAAAAAAAAAAAAAAAAAAAAAAGTTGAATAAAACAAAACACAACCGAAGAAAGAAGCAGGAAACTTGTAGAGAAATTGTTGCCAATTTCCCCCTTTTTCACGTTTCAAATTCACGCACAAAAAGTAAGTTGATATTATAGATTATTTGCTTTGTAGTTTATTAAAATTATTTATGTTATTGTTCATAAAATGTCATTAAATTTACAGTGTACACATCACCGTTACACTATTCTACCATGAGGCCGCAACCACCGGGCAGTGGTGTGAGCCAAACACATGATCCTAATGCCGAGGAACTGCGCAATGCGGAGTGGTATTGGGGTAAAATTACACGCGAACAGGTCAAGAATATATTAAGTGGAAAACCAGATGGCAGCTTTCTGGTACGCGATGCTCTCTCCAAGGAAGGAGAATACACATTGACCCTAATCAAAGATGGTACAGAAAAACTCATCAAAATTTGTCATTTAAATGGCAAATATGGTTTCGTGGATTGTAAATTTAATTCAGTAGTTGAACTGATCAACTATTACAAAGTCAACTCTCTGAAATTATATAATAAGACCTTAGATATCACGCTTAGTAATCCAATTGTACGACCGTTGGATGATGATGAACTTCAGCCAAATGGAGATTTACGAATATTGGCTAATCAGTTCTTAGTACTGCACAATCGTCTAAATAAACATCAACAAAGTTTAGATCAAAAATTGAAAATTTTCAAATCTATTGAAACAGAATTGAATGAGAAAAAATTGCATCAAGAAGTTTATCAAAGAGCTGAGAAAATGTTTCAATCACAAATTAAATTAATCGAAACATTTATTAACACTCAGCCGCAAGTTGGTCTAAATGATAATAATAATGCATCGATAAATAATTCAATGCGTCAACAGGAACAGGAGCATTTACAACAAAATGCTGCTTTAATTAAAGCACGTCTAACTGATCTTTGCTGTGAAATGACAAAATTGAATCGTTATGTTGAAGAAAAGAAAGAGGAATACAAATCGCTGGAACGCCAAATTAACGCAGCGAAACCGGAGTTGCAAACAATTATCGCACGCAAAGAGATATTTACAGTGTAAGTACACACTATTATATTATTATATGCGACAAGACGTCCAATGATAACTGAATTGCATTTTCTTAGTTGGCGTTTTATTGTTTACTTTCTTTTTTTTTTTTCTTTTTTTTTATTTTTTTTTTATTTTCGTTGTTGCTTTTTACATGATATTACATATCTCTCTCTATAATGGTGTCATAATATTTTCTATTGTGGTAGGTTAGGGAATATGCCTATACTTTTGTGACTATTATTATGTATGCACGCATGGATAACTGAACTTTTTTAATTCAATTTTAATATAATAAGAAAGAATGAAGAAAACAAAAAGAATTATTACATATTCGGCTTAGATCGAATAGATAAAAAAATCCTTTGGTTTTCTTTTCTTTTTTTTTAATATGTCTTTCGAAATTAGAGAAAAGAAGCATTTCATCATAAGAAATTAAATTGAGGAAGAGAAGAACAAATGTAATTTGATATAAAAAAAGAGTAACAAAGCAAAACTTAAAATTGAAGACAGAGCTAAGAAATCGTGTGTGTTTGTAAATTTAACAATTTATCTAATTGTTGGCAAATAAATGATTTTTCTGCCTTTCGAGTTCAACATGGCATATGAGAATAAAATCATAGTAAATGAAATTTATCTTTCTCTACAAAGTTTTCATGTAAAATCCTCATTCCACACAACATATGGACACAACAATATGGACACACAAGTAGCCAGACGAAACATAATCAGTTGAATTGAACTCTGCAAGTATTAAGGCAGGATTTGATAAAACTTTTTGATCCTTGAAAAAGCATTTTGGATTGCGATTAACTTTGGATTCGATTTAATTTACTTCTATA
>KK351013.1:4415392-4442404 GCA_000671755.1 Glossina brevipalpis
ACCCTCGCGGAATTACTTTCATCTTTATATTTTCTA
Source organism: Glossina brevipalpis (assembly GCA_000671755.1). Taxonomy (NCBI): domain Eukaryota; kingdom Metazoa; phylum Arthropoda; class Insecta; order Diptera; family Glossinidae; genus Glossina; species Glossina brevipalpis. Next base: position 4,415,429 of record KK351013.1, read on the forward strand.
TAAATCGCGGAAAGCCATTGCGCGAAACTATCTTATCTCAATGATTTGGCACAGTTGGAAAGATGGTCGACATTTATGTTTCAAATTTATAAACTAGAAACATGATATCAGATTCTGCTTTAGATTATCGTGGGTAGTTGCGAAAGCCCTACCTCCACAGTGCGTCTAAACAAAGGCCAATTTTTCAGAGAACAGTAGATTGCGTCCGCCGGTGAGTTGAATAATTCCCTAGTAGAATTTAAAATTTATATCTATATTATAGGGCTTTGCTCTATGCCCGCCCGAGGTCCCACAACTGAGTATAGTTCCTATCTAAGATCTCACAACTACATCGATACCTGCTGAAGGGTCGCATTAAGAAATTAAGCAAGAATGCTCGTCCAAATTTGTTGAACATAGGAACACGGTATAAGGAGCTTTTTCATTTGGCCAACTTGACCACCGTGAATTTGTTTTGACCCTGGCCTTTGGATTTTCTGTACATTCCGGGGAGCCGATGTTTAGGATGTCTTAAAGATATTTTGTATTATTTGGGAAGTCATCGACACGGTTTAGGTATATCCACGATGTTCTCAGTCCAACTACTACTTCGCAAACAAGTATTAATAACTACTGAATACACAGACAGGCCTGGACTAATTGTAGCGAATTGTCGAGAAGTGAAGGTCCCCTTAATAAAAGGGACACTTCCTCGATGATTCGTTAAGATATCCGTCTCCGAGCAGTTGGTAGTTAGATTTTAAACTCATCTTAGCCGTAGAGGCGAGAGTTTTAAGGTGACTATTATGCCCCAAATTCTCTTAAATTTCGACTCTGATGAGGTCAATAGAGACGAAATCCAATCCAAATTGTACATTTATTAAAAATTTGTGTAAAGTTTACCATGTTATGTACGGTATAGCGCGCGTTACAAACAGAAAAAATTAAATTCATAGACGCTCTAATAGAGAATGATGTGTGGTCTTTGTATAGGTTTCGATTTTTTTCTGTTTAGTCACACATTCATTTCATCAGTTCCGATTAAATAGATCGTATTTGCATTATTGTTGTTTGTACAATGTTTGTGGTCGTCATGCTGTCTGCCATCATCGATATTCAGCTTTTTTTTGTGACTAATGAACATTTTTACACTCACCAACGATGGATGGATGTGTATACTTATTTTGTCATAGAACTTGTAACATTCAAAATAAAAAATCAAAAATCCTAAAAAGTATAAACATTCTTGACAATAACCATCAAATTCGAAATTAATCTAGATGTGTCTTCTGCCTGTCTGTCAATATAGATGTGTAGTTTTGATATTCTCTTGATCGCGCAAAAGCAAAGATATCGATCGGATCCAAATTTGGTAGAATGGTTGAAAATTCTTTCATGTTTTAGGAGGTCGCTATTGAAAATGAGCCAAATCGGTTGAAGCACATATTAGCTTGGGGAAAAAGAAATCCATCCAATCTTATATGAACTTCAGGACTTTATTTAACATTTCGGATTGGAAAATAATGGATTTCTTTTTCCCCAAACTAATATATCGACAGTAAAGCGTAAACTGAAGATTGTGGCCTCTTGTTTATTACTCATCAATTATAGGAAGAAAGAAAGCTTAAGAATGGAAAAATTGGCCACACCCACACAAAATTATCAATGATCGAATTTTTATTCTTTTTTTTTACCTTATTGATGTTTTCATCTTATTATTAGTCTTAAGGTAAACAAGATACCCGACAGTGATGAAAATAATTTCGTACACTTTACACCTGAGCAAAATTGTTATGATAAAATGAGTGATGCAGAGCAAGCAAGATTCGGCTTCAGTCGAATATGACCTTTTTTTTTTTAGCTGTCTAAACCGCAAATGTATCTCGTGTTTATATATTTATCATTAGTGGCTTCATTTATGTACAGTGCACATGCGATATATACTTTACCTCTATATACTTTAGTGATTTTTTTTTTTTTTTTTTTTTTTTGCGAAAAACTGATCGATAGAAGTGTGACGGCAAATATGAGTCAGACGGATAAAGAGAAAAAAACATTTCTCTACAAACGTGTGCTAATGGAAAAAAAAACTAAGTTTTCTTCAAAACTCGTGCCAGCAGCAGCGATTGCAACAGGCCCCCTCTCAAACACGACAATCTTATTTCTCGTTTTATATCAATCAATCGGTTCGAATTGCATCTCCATTATGATGGGTTTTCATGTTTCCCTTGTTTGCATATTTAAGTACATGTATGGGAATTATATTTTAGGGAAAAGGGAAATGTAAATATATTCTCCCCTAATAAATATTAATTTGGGGAAAAGGTAATCCATTATTTTCCAATTCGATATGTTAAATAAAGTCCTAAAGTTCATATAAGATTGGATGGATTACCTTTTCCCCAAACTAATAGTTTCTCCGGCATTATGACTCGCAGGGTTTATCTTTGTTGTCCATACAAAAAGTGAACTTCCTGTGACGAGAAGATACTTTACACTTTAAATTATAAACCATCGAAAGTTAACGGAATCAATTGTTAGTTTTTTGCAGGAAGGAAAAAAATTTTGTGGCTCATCGGAATCTGTATGCAGGGGCAATGTAGGTGTTCTAAGATACAAAGTAGAATGAGAGTGAATGAATCGAATTTTTTGGCTAAAAAACAGAACACTTAAGAATGTCCATTGTTAAGTTTAGATAATCAGAGATTGTCGTTATGTACTCTCATAGTTTGATGCAGTTGTCATGCAGTTGCTGCCAAGGTCAGCACCTGCGTAGGTTCAGTTTTATATCGACTTCTGCACTGTAAGTTCTAATGAAACAAATGTTTTCTTTCTAGCCACCATAGAGAAGGATACGATATATTCATTTTGTCATTTTGTTTGCAACACCTAGAAGGAATCTTCAGAGATATCGCAAAGTTTGGTCAGTTTTAAATTTAGAAACGATTTAAGCGTGGCCGTTATTTAAAGTTCTTATTATACGCCGTTTGGTAGTGAAAATGGTTCAAATCGATCAAAAGAAACTCATTCACACTACAGTGGAAACTGAGAATATCTCCGTTTTTGAGAGCCAAAAAAGAATAAAATGGGTTTTTTGCTCGTTAGTCATAAACTATAGCAGATCGATCTATAAAAATTATTACGATTACTGCGTCAGCTATTCTGTGGTACCTTTACAAAATATAAGAAATCAAACACGGCTCCCACGGTCCAATACAATAGAGTGTTGAAATTTCAATTTTTAATAAAAGCATTTTTAAGATTAAGTAGAAAGCTTTAAACAAAGGTCTTATAAAGCGTATATATCGTTGATCAGTAGTAAAAAATTCGGAATCGACATAAGTATCTCCGTCCGTCTGTCCATCTGTCTGTCCATCTGTCTGTCCATCTGTCTGTCCATCTGTCTGTCTATTTAATTGCGTAATATCTACGGGCGTCAAAACTAAGAAATGCAGATCAAACTTGGGAAAAACATTGAAATTTCTTGCATTTAAGCTGCTACTGAACGTAGACCAAATCGGTCAATGGACACGCCTACAATATAGCATAAACTGAAAACACCCTTTGCTTTTTTGTTTTGGTTTGTTCTCTATTCATAAATTATTACAGATATAAAATAAAAATTGCCATAAAAATATAAATGATTTGCCACGCCCACCCTGTATTATTGAGTATTGAAATGTAGTTTTTTTCTAAGGTGAAAATGACGGGTATATAATATTTCGTTACAACCGAATATAATTTTCTTACATGGTTTTTCTTTGCCCTTTCTCCCTCTCTCATTTTCTCTTTCTCTCTCCCTGCCGCTGATGAAGTTGTAATCAAATGGGTTTATGTTCAATTTGTATTCGATTTGCTGTTGTATATTTATTTGAATCTATTTATCAAGTTTTACCTAACGATTTGATTCACAGAATAATCACGTGTTGCACAAAAAAAAAAATAAAAAATAAAAAAAAAAAAAATTTTCTATTCAAAAAAAAAAAAAAAAATAAAAAAAAAAATAAAAATGCCTCTGCGACATATGTGTATATAAAATCGTTCATCAATTCGAAAATCTTGCATTTATTTCGTTCAAAACGTGCCGAGCACTTTCACTTCAGAATAGTTCTCAGTCAGAATTTTTTTCAATATTAATTTCGTAAGCATTTTTTTTGTTTCGTTTTGCAGACGTCTTAAGGATTTTGGTATTAAGGACGAAGATATTAAACAATTAATTGAAATGGGTTTCGAAGCATGGCAACAGCGTTACGAAAGTGTTATAAATCAGCCACATAATGACGAATCGATGTGGTTCTTAAAAGACTGTTCACGTGATAATGCTCAAGATTTATTAAATGGAGCACCCACCGGCACTTTTTTGATAAGAGCACGTTCAGCTGGACATTATGCTTTGTCAATAGTTTGCAAGAATTCGATCAATCATTGTATTATTTATGAAACGGAAAGTGGTTATGGTTTCGCGGCCCCGTATAATATTTATCGCACATTAAAAAAATTGGTCGAGCATTATGCAAGCAATTCTTTAGAGGAACATAATGATACATTAACTACAACATTGCGTATACCTGCTGTATATTGGTATCAGAATAAGGAAACTATTACACAACAATTGCAAGAAGAAATGGAAATGGAACGACAACAACAACATCAAGTTGAATTAGAACAACAAATGCAAGAACATATGATGTTACCACCACCAATTGTGGCCTCAGCACCGATAGCAGTTGCTGGATCGGCTGCTTTAATGCATGGCAACAACGATATGGCCGCCAGTCAAACGCCACCTACAGCAACCCCGCCCCAAGCACATTCCTACGGCAGTAGCAGTGGTGACAATGGTAGCAGTAATCTATAGTCATAGCGACAAAAGTGCAAATGTTACAGTTTTATATGAGAATGTGCAACAAAAAAAAAAAAGGAGAGTTAAGGAGAGTGAGAAACAGTGAGAGAAATTGTAAGAGGAACGGTGGGAAGGGTTGTTGTGGGAGAGGAGGAGGGAGGGGTTGGGGGAACGACATGGATGAAAGAGTGATAAGGAGAGGTAAGTGAGCGATTTTGTATAAAAGGTGCTTGATCCAGACGTTCTAGTGCTACTGCTGGCTGTTGAACTTTATTTTTCTCTTTAATAAACACAATTTCCTGAGAGAGAATATAAAAATTTTTATTATATAACACATGGAAATTTATATATATATAAAAAAAAAAAAAAAAAACCATTAATTGTTTATGTATGCTGATGATGATATAAAAGTCTTCGATATTTTTGTTTGTTTGTATAAAAGTAGCCTAGAAATATAAAATATTGTACTCCAAATTTATATACATACATATTTGATATGAATCCATATATATATATATATATACATATATATATATATATATATATATATATATATATATATACATTAATACATAAAATTAAAGGGAGAAAAACATGGAAAAGTTAATTGCATTTCGCGTGATATAAAATGAAAGAAACACACACTTGGACACTTTTTTTTTTTTTTTTTTTTTTTTTTTTTTTGAAATTGTATATAAAAAACTAAATTTCTTTTGTTTGTTTTCTTTGTAATATTTAGTTTATTATTATTATTATTATTATTATTTTTTAAATATTAATAATTAATTGCTTCAAAAGTCCGTTTTTTTTATATTTATCTATCAGTGAAAAGTTGCAATATTTTATCCATATTTCACGTATAATTTATTTCGTTTTTAATGCTGAAGATAACGTAGCACAATATATGCTTCTTTTTTTTTTTTTGTTTTTAATTAGTGTTTGAAGAGAAAGCTTTTACTGCAATAAGTTCTTGTTTTGTGCCAACATTTTCATTAAGGCTTTAATTTTCCCCAGTACTCTAATAATCAATACCCAGTGAAGTTGCGTTTTTCAATATTTTATAAAATAATAATTAAAGACCGAATTATCTTATGCGCTCTGTGCTTTATTCCAAAATAAATAATAATACGATATAATTCACTAAAAAGAAGTTTTAAAATATAAATAATTACACGTTTTGTTTGCCCCAGTATCTCTTGATTATATGTTCTATTAGCGCAAGTTTTTGTTCCATCTTTCATTGTTCAATTTAAATCGATTTAAAAAACAAAAGTTTCTAAATCTTAAGAAAAAAAATCACAATTTATTTACAAAACGTAGAAGAGATTCAACTCTCGTAACAAAAATATAAAATAAAATGAATCCTTCTGGGAAATATACCCCTCACCTCACCTTCGGTGGTGGGTATAAAAATAAATTACAAAAACCGCCAACTACGGTTGCAATTTTTGTCCATTTTACTTTTATATAATTATTAAAATGATTTTTTGAGTTTTTGTTTTCTTTATCTAAATTTATTTTTTATTTAATGTTTTACAAATTTTTTTTTATTTTTGTATTTTTTCGTAAATATCTTATTTACAATCGAGCCGAAAAAGATAATAAGAGGAAGAAATATTGTAAAAAAACAGGGAAATTAAAAAATTCAAATCAAAAATTTCTATGAAAAACGATAAAAATTGAAATCAAAAATTTCTATGAAAAAAAAAACTGATTATATATCTCATGTTTTTAAACGATCGATCCTATAATTCTTTTATATAAAAACCAAAATAATTTAAACCAGAATAGGTGTAGAACATCTCCACGAACGTTATAAGTTCTATCAACTCAGATTTCTGTGCCATCTTTCACTCAATTAAAGTTGATTTAAAAAAAAAAAAGTTCCCAAATCTTAACAAAAAATATCTGAATTTATTTACAAAACGCAGAAGAGATTCAACTCTCGTAACAAAAATATAAAATAAAATGATTCCTTCTGGGAAATATATCCCTCACCTTCGGTGGTGGGTATAAAAATAAATTACAAAAACCGCTCACTACGGTTGCAATTTTTGTCCATTTTGCTTTTATATAATTATTAAAATGATTTTTTGATTTTTGAGTTTTTGTTTTTTTATCTAAATTTATTTTTTATTTAATGTTTTGCAAAATTTTTTTATTTTTGTATTTTTTCGTAAATATCTTATTTACAATCGAGCCGAAAATATTGTAAAAAAACAGGGAAATTAAAAAATTCAAATCAAAAATTTCTATGAAAAAAGATAACTGATTTTATATCTCATGTTTTTAAACGATCCTATAATTCTTTTATATAAAAACCAAAATAATTTAAACCAGAATAGGTGTAGAACATCTCCACGAACGTTATATGTTCTATCAGCTCAGATTTCTGTGCCATCTTTCACTCAATTAAAGTTGATTTAAAAAAAAAAAAAGTTTCCAAATCTTAAAAAAAAAATCTGAATTTATTTACAAAACGCAGAAGAGATTCAACTCTCGTAACAAAAATATAAAATAAAATGAATCCTTCTGGGAAATATACCCCTCACCTTCGGTGGTGGGTATAAAAATAAATTAAAAAACCGCTCACTACGGTTGCAATTTTTGTCTATTTTACTTTTATATAATTATTAAAATAATTTTTTGAGTTTTTGTTTTCTTTATCTAAATTTATTTTTTATTTAATGTTTTGCGAAATTTTTTTTATTTTTGTATTTTTTCGTAAATAACTTATTTTACAATCGAGCCGAAAAAGATAATAAGAGGAAATATTTTGTGAAAAAACAATGAAATTAAAAAATTCAAATCAAAAATTTCTATGAAAAAAGATAAAAATTCAAATCAAAAATTTCTATGAAAAAAGATAACTGATTATATATATCTCATGTTTTTAAATGATCCTATAATTCTTTTATATAAAAACCAAAATAATTTAAACCAAATAGTGTAGAATAATCTCCACGAACGTAATTCTGCTCCCGAAAAAAAAAACAAATTTTGGCTTGGAATTTTCATGCCCACATAACAGGCGGCTACCTCTAAAAGTCTGGTTTTGGTTTGGTTGGTTGTTAAACTATTTTTTTTTTGTTTTTTTTTAAATTCAAATATTCAAACTTTTTAATAAATTTTCTTAAATTTTATTTTTTTTAAACTGCAGCAAAGAGAGAAAGAAAGTTTTATAGACTGAATTAAAATTTATAAATCTCGGACCTTAGATATGCTTAACATCTTTGCTTTGACAAGATATCATCTTGACTTTTAGCCAATGATCTTATGGAAAAGAATGGAATTGTCTTGTCCTTTAATAGTCGAGTGCGTAGTATGAGGGTCTTGAGGAAATTTTGGCACAAATAAATATCAAAAAATTCGTTTAGATATGAACATATCTACGTTTTTTTCTAAAAGGGTTAAAAAGAAGGGAGTGGTCATCATTTCAATATGATTTAGAAGACATTGTTAATGTTAAGCTTATAGTTGCTGTGTGCTTTTTGAGAGAATTGAGAATTTCATACCCAGATCTGTATTAGAAATTGTTGTGATCACAGTCTAGCATTCTTTTTCCAAAACAGCCCTACCGCCTCGAACAACGTTTCGAAGATTGAAATTTACAAACCGAAGCCAACTGAATTATGTTTTGATTCATAAAAACTTTTAACTCAATAAAATTATAAAAAGTTATCATCACAATCTATTTTCCACTGACATTTCAAATGTCTTTATATTTTAGAATTGAAAACAAAAGGAAGAATAATATATATATATATAAGGCTCATTAGTAACATCCATATTGGAAAATTGATTTCTTTTTTGAGCCTTCACATTAGTCAGTTGAAAAGTTGGAAAAATTCAAAAACAACCTAATCTTTAATAATTAAATTGTTTTTAGTATAAAAAATTTTTAATAAAAAAATCTTACTATGAAAGAATTGATTACCTAGATACAAGGTCGTCGGACAAATAGTGTGAAAAAAAAACGGTTTAAAAAGAAAAGGTATTAAAACATACAAGCCTTAGCCGCCGCCTTATAATCAATCTCTAGTTTCCTCTTACACATTACAAAAAAGAATGAATGGAACTTAGCGAGAGCTACTTTGTGTTAAACTCATCTACCATTAAGAGTTTTGCTGGATAATTCAGTCTTCTAATCATTATTTAAAGCATATTATAAATAAATATGTGGTTGAGTTATTCTCTTCACTGGCACACATAAGATTAAATTTTAATCAATCAATCTAATAAAAAAAAAAAAAAAAAAAAAATATCAATTAATCGAGAAACTCTTAAAGCAGCATAAAAGCGAAAAAAATCTTCTTCTGAATTAGTTAGTAGATAAGATAATTAATTTTTAATTTCGATATTTTGTGAAAACAATTTTTTCTTTTTTTTTTTTTTAAAGATATTTGATACTAAATTTATTAGTTTTCGTATTAGTGAATAATTATTATTCTGTTTTAAGTGTAACATTTACATAATAAATATCCGTTTGTTTGTTGTGTTTGTGTTTAATTGTTTTTCTATAATTTTATTGAATATTTAAAAATCAATAAGGGTTTAATTTTTATTTTTTAAATTTTACTAAAATTTTATTTAAAATTAAAACTTTTTTTTTACATTTACTATGTGTGTTTTTTGTCTCTATGTACACGATGTCTTAGTTTAAGTTATTAAAATAAATATAAAATTGATTTTATGTTATTTTTTAAATGTTAACTCTCAAAAATGTAAACCAATTGCAATATAAAAAAAAAATTTTAAATTTTGATAAATAATTTCAATGTTTTCCTTGCCCTATTTTAAATTTTTATGAAAATACAAATAAGTGCAGTAAGCTTCTAGCAAAGAAAAAAAAAAAAAAAAAGAAAGTAAAAAAGAACAATAAAAAAATTAAAACGAATGTTTATCTCAAGAGCCTAAAAAAAATGAAAGAAAATCTAAAAATAATTAGTTGTTGTTAATTTAAAATATTTAAAAAAAAGAAAAAATGTCAATACATTAGAAAGAAATGTACACAAACCTACACACACACACACACACACATTATATACATAATATACATATACATACATACATTTTCAACGTTGTTTTGTATACGATTTTTACAAAGATTTATTATTATATGATACATGTGCTTAAAAAAAAAAAAAAAAAAGAATAAAAATAAATAAAAATTAAGTTGACGTTAAGTTAAAATTTTTTTTGATTTAATATTTGATCTCTCTTGTGCATAAAATGTGTTTATATTTCTTATTACTACTTTACAAATTTATTTTCTTAAAAAGAGATTTTTTTATAAATAAAAATTTGTTAACAAAATAATTGCTTTTTATAAGCAAATCTTTCATCTTAAGCGTATCAAGCTTACCTGAAGTTGTTGTTCTACCTAAACAAACATTTCAACATGTATGAGCATATTTCGTTTGTATTCTCTTATAAGGCATATTCTTTCAAGAAGAATATATGCACACATATAAATCGGTTAAGAAAGGAGAACTAAGTCCTAAGAACACTATGTCTCAATAACCTGTTCGTTCATTAAGAGAGCACGTGTTAAGAAATTTCATTATCAATCAATAACTCAAATTTTTCCAAGGCTACGTACGATGTACAAAATGGTATCATATGTCCTATTCAATCTAGCTTATCCTAAAAATAGCTAGACGACATGGCTTGTTACAGACCGAGCATTCATTGGCTCCTAAAAAGTGACGTTTTTTGGCCTAATAATATCAATTGCGGTAAATTCGAAATTGTGGCATATGGTTAAGTTTCATGGATCAAGGAAATAGGGTAATTATGCTTACTAAGACTTTTGAATGTAACCAACCAACAGCTAGCGTTAATTTCAGTGATCAAAAGTCGGTTGACCAGTATTTGTGGTTTGACTAAATAAAAAGAGAGTAAATAAAACAAATAAGAAAATTTTATTCGGCTGTGTGGAATCTTTTATAACCACTGCATCTATCTTAAAGGAAGGGGGGAAAACTAAATTTTAATTGGTGGGCATGGCAGACTTTTTTTTTTTATGGAATACTGGGGAACACAGCCAGCCATTGAATACAAAGCAGCTAAAAAACAGATATGCTCTCATCTTATACTGTAGTCATGGCCTGTGATCGATTTGGGCCATTGTCAATACAAACTTAAGTGAAAGAACTTACAATGTTTCTTCCAAATTCGAAGGCGACATCTTGATATTTGGGGTTAGCAGAATGTTTTAGCACAAGCATTACCCAGACCGACATACTTAAATCGATTCTAAATTTGATATTGATCAAGAATATATTAGTTTGGGGAAAAAGAAATCCATCCAATCTTATATGAACTTCAGGACTTTATTTAACATTTCGAATTGAAAAATAATGGATTTCTTTTTCCCCAAACTAATATATACTTTGTGTGGTCTGGAAAGTTTCCTTCTGGGGGTTACGAACGAAATGACAAAATGAAATATACTCTCGCCTTCGGTGGTGAGTACAAAAAATATATTTACTTTTCTTTTTTCTCCAACTTTTGAATCCTATATGGATATTCAGATATCTTAGGATAGGAAAACTTATTAAATTGGAGGAGGTAATTTGAATTAATTGGACAAGTAAGGTTGTCGCTTGTCGGAGACTCTGTAATCACTGCTGGCAAGAGTTTTGAATAAAAGTTAGGAATTTTCCATCATTTACGCTTTCGTAGATAAATGTATGTATTTTCTATTAATCCGAGTGACTCATATTTGCTGTCACATTTCGAATCGATCAATTTTTCGCAAACAAAAAGCTTCTAAAATATATAAACGAATAGTATATATTGCCTGTGCAATATACATAAATGAAGGCACACTATATGAAGACGAGATACATTTGCAGTTTAGAGACAGGTAAAAAAAGTTATATTTCGCTACAGCCGAATCTTGCTTACCCACCACCTTTGACTTCATGTATAAAATGTATCGTGAAATAATTTTCAACATTCGATCTTATTTACCTTACGAGTAATAAATTGGAAACGTCAAAAAGTGAAAGGAATTAAAACTTGATCACTTACAAATTTGTGTGGCCAAGGCAGATATTTTCAATTTTTGAAATAAATTTAGGAAAATTTCAGCTCTCTATCTTCCATAATTTATAAGTAACGAGCAAACCCATAAAAATTTCATATTTACATCTTACTGTCGTCATATCCTTCGACTGAACTGCCTCATTTTCAATAATAATTCGGATGCGAGAAGTTCCAATATATTCCATATACTTGGTGGGTTCTCCGAAATTTCATTAAAAACAACAAAATGAAATATACTCCTCACATTCGATGGTAGGTATAATAAGACTTATTTTTTACTTGGCACGTTATAGATAAAAAGTTTTGATAATTTTTTTCTACTGTTGGCCTGGCCCCTTGGCGAACGGATCATGGCAAATTTCTAACTTAATTACAAATAAACTTATCCTTTGGCTGTTGTCTAAGAATACATAACAGGCAGAAGGGACAAAAGTAGATGGTGACTAATTCGCACTTAGGTTTATTTAATAAAGTGCAAAGACGGATCTACGAGTCAAGTCTTTCTTGAAATTAATTGTTTGAAATTAATTCAATTAACTCGTACAGGCTACAACAGCCAAAGGGGGGAACCCTTTGGAATAAAATTATAATCGTCTAATAGAGGAATCTATGTTAGAAATTGAAAAAAAGCTCCCAAAAAAGGGATGGCCTCCAAAAGGCCCTTTTAAGACTAATTTCAAGGCAATCGAGATCGAAGATCGATAGTCTTAATGGTGCCAAAGGTGCTATACAGTCAAATTAATTATGTACGAGGTGCCATAAGCAAAGTAAGTATGATGCCCTTTTTTGTTCTGAACATTGTTAGACAAAATTCTTTTCATTGTGAAGAAAAGTTACGGAAACAGGAATGAATACTAGTGTGGAATACATGTCTGGGATCTGCATAGTCGTGCATAGTTACCGACTACGTTTAGGATCTTTAATAGTGAAATTTACAAAAACAAAGATCTTGGAAATGTCTATCCTCTCCTATCTGGTTCGTGTGATGTAGCGAGAACCTCTGTTAGTATCTTCCCACTTAAAGGATTCTTCTCTTATTTATTAATTATTATTGTTTATTGGGATACTTGCAATCTTTGTGTTGGAATTTGCAATGGCTGGGGAAATTATGTTTCTAGAGCTGCACAGAACATAAATGGCCGAATCTCTACCTCTACAAAGTCCCAGCTATAAACGTCATGGTTTTTCCATGCCGGCTAAATAAGATTAAGGTTTTTAACTACTAATCCCCGGCGACGGGTATTTTTCTGATTGTAGGAATAAGCTCGAGGGTTGTATCTAATTTAGATGTCTTCTCTTCCCGATAGTTCTCTACCATTTAGATCATAATACTTTGTGACTTGTCACTTGGTATCTATGACTAATTGAGGTAGTAATTGAGTTGGGTGCACATGAAACGTTTGCTGAATGTGTCGATATCTTTCCAAGTACATAATAATCAGAGAAATTAGGTATTGAGTCGCTCACATCTGAGGCAGTACAGGTGTGACTAAAGTCAACCACAAGTCCACGGGAATCAGGTTGCACGGATGAGGAAACTCTTTGTACTATGTTGGCAACGTCAACAAACCTAGTGAATGCCTTGTCGCTTGATCGCTTGGAATGGCCCTTCGGGGAGTTTCGTGGCTGGTTGGTTGGAATAATGGGCTGGATTTACTCTCCGATCGGAGGGAAACATTGGTCTGTCTGTACCCAAGGTGTTTGATCTGGTATTCCAGGAGTTGAGGAGCCCCCCCTGTGGGGATTGTTCCAAAGCCTGGAGGACGGTGACTAATGTTTTTGGTCTGCACTTAAATGTGTTATGAGAAGAGGTCTTATGGATGTCATGTAATCATTTCAAAGTGTGTTGGAATTTGCAAAAGTACAAAAATTGAAGCGAAGAGTTTGACATTTGGTGCATCTGTTAAGTAGAAAGTCAGGATTCTTCGAGGGGATGGTATGGAAAATGAAAGAAGAGTTGGTGGCCTGCGTTGCTGCTCAATTGCTCAATTTTTTGTTTGTAATCTAAGAATTTTTATTTCGAAAAAATTTTAATAATAATGATTTGAAACAATTTTTTTTTTTTTTAATTATTTTATTTTATATTATTTTTTTTTTATTATTTATTTAAATAATTTTAAGTGAATTTTTGTTTTCATAAATATATAACAAAATCTTATATGTGGTATGATAAAATGATATTTTTTTAAACGTTTATATGAGATTGAAAAAAATAAAAAAAATTATATAAATTATGTAAATTTTCGTTTTTCTGCTTTACAATACACAGTCCAGTCAATATGACTGAGAAGTCAAGATATTATGAAAGAAAACATTTTTTCCGAAATTTTGCTTAATAAAAAAAAAAAAAAAAAAGAAAAGAAAAAAAACAAACAAAAAGAAAAAATGATATAAAAATTAACTAAAGAAACTAAATGCAAAACTTAAACACTAAAGGTAGGTTTGCCATCTTCGTAGATGTATTTTGTTGTAATTGCTGCTATGAAGAAATACGGGCAGTTTTGGAATTGCTTGCGAAGTAACAAGTACGTAAACAATTTCGATACTTTTTGTTTGTTGTATATTTGTATATGTGTGTGTGTGTATGTGTGTGTGAACCTAGAGTCAGCCATTGCAAGTTAATTGAGGCATAAGGCAGGAGAATATGTAGTTGGTTGATTTGTTTCTTCTTCTTCCTCTTCTTCTTCGCCATTGCAGCTTACAGTTCCAACTGAAATTGTTCTTGATCTTCGATTTTTAGTGATTCTGTTTTCTTAACTAAATCTGCTGGTGGCGGTACACATTTACGGAAAGGTGTACGAGGTGTACCGCGTAATAAACATATCGGTATGTTAGCTGGTGGCGATAAGCTTAAAGGAGAACCACGCAATTCTTTTAGGAAAGCACGTTCATATATGATTTTAGTGCCTGCAAAAACAAAAACAACAACAACAATAAGAACAAAAATATAGAGAGAGAGAGAGAGAGAGAAATCAGTAAGAGTTTATTTTTACAACTGCGTAGTATTTTTTGAAGTCGTAAACAAATAAAAAGAAAAAAAAAATTAACATTAATTTTGTAATGACTGTAATGCAATTAAGTTAATGTTGATAAAGTCTGCCAAGCATTTCTGTGCATTGATAATAAATAAATAAAAAAAATAAAAAAAAAAAAAAGAAAAGAAAAAAAGCTTTAAAAGGTTTTTTCACACTTTCTTGTTTTTCTTTTTTCTTTTTTTGTTTGTTATGAGTCACTTCTTGGTTTTAATGGTATTTCATCAGCTTTTTGTTTTTTTTTTTTATTTTTATTTTTTTTTGCATTAACTCACCACCAGGTGTTGTGGAGTACATAGTTCCTCCCGGCGTAGAGGAATACACTTCCGGCATTTGAATCGGATCGGAAATGGTAATTCTTTTAGTTTTCACAGGCATGCTTAGAACTTGACGAGCGGTAGGTGATGCAGACATTTTTTGCGAAATATTGTTTTTAATTATTAAAATTTTTCAAAATAAATTTTTTTTTTTTTTTAGTATAATTCCACTAAATTTTGTTGTTGTTTAGAAAACCCTTTTTTAAGAACAGAATTCACTTTTTCTTTTTATAATTTATTTCTAAAAATTTTCAATTTTTTTTTCAATTTTTTTTTTTCAAAATATATATTCTTTTATGATTGTTCACGTTACTACTGCATCTGTAAAGATGTTCTCAGTGTTAATGATGTTCTTAGTGCTTGTGTCGCTTGTATTTATACGAAACGTGAACGTGCTTGTTGGCATTGTTCTCACTTAAACCGGCAAATTGTTTCTTGTGGTTCTTGTTGTTGTTGTTGTACCCTCGCTTTATATTTGTCAGTATCTCAGAAATAGAAAATTCTTTTGAAAAGCATTGATCTCTTTCTCTCTCTCTCTCTCTCTCTCGCTTTTTGTTTCTTACATTTTTTGAGTTCCTTCAATATCGTGGCGTGTTTTATATATATATATATATATATATATATATATATATATATATGTATATATGTTTGCATGTGTTTCTATATAATTAAAATTATATTTACATATATTAGTGTATATATACATATATATACTATATATATATATAGTATATACCTACACATATATGTATGTATGTGTATAGGTTTGTGTATATGCATAAGGTTTTTTGTTTACTTACAATTTCTCTGATAAATATTATTCATTAGCCATTCGATTATATTGCGCACCACTGTACGACGAGTAAAAAACAACAAAAAAAAACAAATATTTTAACCAAAAACATGCATAAATAAATATGCATTTATTAGCAATTAAAAATATATTTTTTCCACTGTAATACTATATAATTTCATATTTTCAATATTTATGCTACGATCTTCTCATTATCATTGTTTTATTCTCTAGTAGAAACGAAACCGCAATAATAATTACTTCCTTGATTACGCCTCTAAAGCCTATAGTAGATAACTTTATTAGTGGGTATATAACATCTAGATATACTTATCAAGGATAGTCTATGTATCTATACATCTATATAATATCTAAAAGTTGTATTCAAAATTTAATATCTTTTTCAAGAGGCACCTGAGTCAATTTTGCCATCTGCTTCGATCTGTTTTGATATTTCACTCTCTTCTTTCTTTTAGATCGTAAAGAAGGAAAATCCCCTGACGGGATTTTAATCTTAAATTTTAACTTTTATCTTTAATTATAATCTTAAGTGTTTTCCAAATATTTTCGTACGTTTTTAAAGCACAAAACGATGAAATTGAAAAATCCGCAATGGAAGAAAATATCTCAAACTTCTACCTGTAAGTAACTTTTGATGTCAACAGAAAGGAATTACC
The DNA here is from genome assembly GCA_000671755.1 of Glossina brevipalpis. NCBI lineage: Eukaryota > Metazoa > Arthropoda > Insecta > Diptera > Glossinidae > Glossina > Glossina brevipalpis. The sequence goes on from KK351013.1 coordinate 4,432,123, forward strand.
GACCATTCAATACCCTACATTACGTTTTCATTTACCTTTGTAGTAAAATACCGAAAAGTTATAATTTACTTCAATTCAAAGAAATGATTTTCATCGAACCCCTTATAGGAGAAAAAGCTTATAACGTGAACTCCGACGTGGCCTCGATTTACCAAATTTAACTTTTCTGCAAAAGATCTTATTCTTCAAGTATTTTTGCTATAAAGTAGTAAAAATCAAAGCTTGTTGCCTCATTGAGCCTTAGTTTTCAGGAGAATCCCTACAAGTGGAAGGGAGGAAGGGAGGAGTGGTGGCCTAAACCTAGTACATTTCATTTTTATATGAAATTATTATTATGGACCAATTTTCATTATAAAATAAAACTTTTCATTATATCAAGACTTACTTACTTACAAGGGAAGGACTTTTTTTATGGTGTTGGGTTCAAAAAATGGACTTGTAAAATCAAAATTTTGTGCAATTATTTTTAATATAAAATTACTGTCATTAACATACGCATAATAAGATATTAAAAATTAGACTTTTTTTTGCTAAGTAAAGACTTACTTTTCTTAGGAATGGTTATAAGAAAGGTGGTTCAAAAAATGGTTCTATTCGATCAAAATTTTTCATACAGGTTTAATATTGCTAAATACTAGAGAGATTTTGATCAAGAAATTTTGGGGAAAATCTCATATTTTTTTTATAAAATGACTCTTAAAACGAAAGGCATTCTATAAAGAGAATGAGGAATAAAAATGATCCAATCTAATCCAATCAATAGGAAACGTCCTTGAAACAAAAGGGGTCGGAATGCCAACCTTTGTCAAAATATTCCAAGGATTACACAGGCATCCGACAGACCGACCGGCAAATAGACAGACAGACGAGCAGTCAGACAGACGGACGGGCAGGTAGACAGACAGATCGGCGAGCTTAAATTAATTTAAAAAAACATTGGTTATTGATCGATGTAATAAAAGTTGGGCCTCTTTTAAATCTTTCCAAGTATTACACGTTCAAACTTCATACCATATATCACAAATGGTGTAGGGTGTAAAAACTTCTTAATTTAAAAAACAACTCTACAAGTCTCATTGATTTACATTTTTTCTTAGCTTAGCCTTTAAGTTCTCAAATGTACTTAAAAATATTTATTTTCATTATCCAAATTGATATGAAAAGATTTTCAAGAATGAATATGAAATTAGGTGTTTGGGAAAACTCACAAAAAAAAGAAAAACAAAAAGATTTATTTTGGAATTTTTATTACCCGGGAATTTTAAGAAATTTTCCTTTAAGGAATGAAATTAAAAATCGGTATTTGGTATCGAAATCATGTAATAACAACAATGGTAGACTAGAAATAATTTTAACATTTTATTAGAGGATACAGTCCTCTGTAAAGGTATCTCATGGTAAGTTGTACATCTTTTAATTCTGCATATAATTTCCATAATAGATTTATTAAACTCATAAACTCATCAACAAATCTGTGAAGTTAGTTCTACGATAATAATAAATACAAAAACAAGACCCGGCAAACGATACGAACAAAATAGTTGCAAACAAATATTGAGAAAGAAAAAAGAGATTTTACACGTAACGATATATATTAGTTTGGGGAAAAAGAAATCCATCCAATCTTATATGAACTTCAGGACTTTATTTAACATTTCGAATTGGAAAATAATGGATTTCTTTTTCCCCAGATTAATATTTTCTATAACCTACGACCTGAGACTGATGGTGGCTTGAATTGATTTAACACGCAACTCGTGTAATTTAAAATTCCACATAAGTATGGTTAGCTATATAAAGTAAATAAATAATTGTTCGTTGATTGGAACTCTCTTGTTCCCTCTCATATTAATTCTTTCGCTCCGTTTGTAACAACTAGGGTTATCAATCAATATAAACATTTTAGGTCACCTTGTGCAGACTTTCGTAAATCGTTGAAATTAATGGATGAAATGTTCTCGGTTCTATAATGAATTTTTAAAACTGGACTGCCCTACTTGAAATAAAATAAAAATTTGAAGTATTGAGTAATTTGATATAAAAAGAAACTGTACCAAACTTGGGAGATATAGATCTACTTTTGAGACGCTAAGATTTTCATGGAAAGTAGGGCTTTGTGCAACAACACTAACAACAATCTAAGGTTTTATAAATTATGACTTTTAACAGGGCTAAAATAGATGAAGACTAATTGAAGAAATTTAAATTTAGGTTTACTTTTTGGGTCCTTTCTTAAGAAGCCCTGAGAAAGAGCTCTTATAAAAAGTGTACATTTTTTACATGGAAACAAAGCATCATTTTTGGAATTTTGTTATAAGAATTAATGAAGAAATGTTGTAGCCAAAGTGTTGTAGGGCGGGTACCTAATAATCGGACTTGACCGACTATAATTTATTTACGTGTTTTATATATAGAAATTTATTTCTTTTATAATTATTTTAGCGGTTTAGCGGTACAATTATTTTGCTGCGCTAAAAATGCCATTATGACGTCCATTACAACCATATATTGCTACGTTTGCGTTAGAATTTTATTTAAATTTCTTATGTTTTATTTGTTTAACTTTTAATTGTAAACAATATTTGTTTACTTTGTTTATTATTGATTTAAGATTCTTTGCAATTTGCAGTTCAATGGATAATGTGCAGAGAAATTAATTGTTGTCCTTGAAAAATGAATCTTCTATAGCTAAGTCACATTCAATCCGTACTTTTTAAAACTGATTTACATCATCACATTGATTATCGATCTACACCCACGGTAAGTTGAAAATTGAAAACATAGAAAAATAAAATCTGGAAAATATATCATTTGTTTATTTGCACAAATCAAGTTCAAAGGGGCGATTGGTCAATTAAAAGCCTAAAATAAATGATAATAAAAAAAAACAAAATACTTTTCAAAATGTTGATGCAAATAACTTACAATCTATGGCAGGAATCAATTTCACTTTTTGGTGAAACTATTGATGACGCTTCTATATTCGAGAGGGGTACAAAGAAAGTTTCGATTGACCTATTTACAAGTAAGTAAATTATATTAGTAAGAATATTATATTAGGCTTAGAAAGAGAGGAAAAAACTAAATTTTAATAAATGGGCGTAGCAGATTATTCCTATTTTTATGAAATACCTCGGAAACTTTTATCTTGCACTCTATGAATATTGACGAAATAGCCAAAAAAACAGACGTATTTTTACCTTACTTTTTACTGTCCGTGATTGATTTGGCCCATTTTCAATAAAGAAGAGATCATTTTCAATATGAAAAAGCTTTCTATCAAATTTGAAGCCGATCTCCTTATTTTTGTGGCCTGGAGATGGCTTACCACTAACATTATACAGACAGACAGATGGACATGCTGGTGTTGGTCAAGAACATAATATATACTTTGTAATGAAGTTCGTTCTGTGAATTACAAAGAAAATGGTTTCACTTTCGGTGATGAGTATAAAAAAGTTTTGCCTTAATTATATGCCGTGTAAGAGTAAAATCCGAGTGATTTGAAATCGAAGCGTAGCACACTGCTCCTCAAAATTAAAAACGGGAATGAAGGGTTGTAGATATTGTTTGCATAAAATTCAGAAGATTCTTTAAAGGAACTTTTATATAAAACAGCTCAAATGGCTCATATTCCTCACATTCCATTTAAAATATTTATTTCAAAATACTCTCTTAACTGAAATTTCATTAAAAACCTATTTGAGTATCGTAAATTTTATAATTTATTTTATATGAAATAAATTGAGGACTCGTCACCTAGGTGCGAGTTTCTACAACCGTCTGAGCATATATACAAGTTACTTAAGGTATTTATTATTTGATTATTTAGCTATTTAAATATTTAGTTAGCTAGCTATTCAGTTATTTGGTAACTTAGTTATGCAGTGATTCACTTATTTTATTAATTAATTGTTATCTAGTTATTTAGCTATTTAGTTACTTAATTATTGATTTATTCGGTTATTTAGTTAGTTATTTAGTTATTTAGTTACTGAGTTACTTAGCTAGTTGGTTATCTGGCTATCTAGTTATTTAATTATTTAATTATTCAGTTATTTAGTTATCTAGCTACTCAGTTATTTAGTAACTTAGTTATGCAGTTATTCACTTATTTTGTTAATTAATTGTTATCTAGTTATCTAGCTATTTAGTTATTTAGTTACTTAATTATTGATTTATTCGGTTATTTAGTTAGTTATTTAGTTATTTAGTTACTGAGTTACTTAGCTAGTTGGTTATCTAGCTATCTAGTTATTTAATTATTTAGTTATTTAATTATTCAGTTATTTAGTTATCTAGCTATTTAGTCATTTAATTATATATAACTCTTTAGTTCTGTAGTTACTTAATTATTTATTTATTCAGGTATTTAGTTAGTTACTTAGTTATTTAGGTAGTTAGTTACTACGTTACTTACTTACTTAGTTATCTAACAATTTAATTACTTAGTTATTCATTTATTTATTTATTTAATTATTCAGTTTTGTTCAGTTATTTAGTTATTATTATTTAGTTATCATTAATCATATCAATAATATTAATATCTGTCTGATGGCGGAAATTTCAAGTGAAAGTTGAGACAAAAAGTTGAAAATTGAGCCATCTACTTTTATTTACTGCCTATAATATGCCCAAAAGCTTCATCTATAATCGATAGCAGCTATTGAAACTTATGAGTCCAATTCACATACAAATATACGAGTCATGAATAAATATCTTTTACTTATGACCCATAAGAGTTATTAAGCCTTCGCTTTATCTAAATGGACACGGTGCTAAAGGACCTAGCCAACCAAACCACAATTAGCAAAATGCTTATAACTTTTAATTTTTATTTTTATGTTTTTATTTTGACGAAAAGATTATCTTTTAGCCAAAAAAAAAAAAACCAATTTGCTTTCCTAAAAACAATTTCAAGCTTTAATAATAATTATTTCAATGTAAAAATAGCTAAATATACTTTACATGCATTAGCTAAATTAATTCCTTTATCCATGCTAGCCAAGAATATATATACGTATTTTATAGATTCTATTTATGCGCAGTTCTGTGCGCGATCAATATAGAATAGTGTTAGCAATCTGCAAAGAAACTATAGGATATTTAAAAAAAATCAAAATTCTCTATGCATTTGACTTAATTAACGAAGTAATGCAAGCATTTTATGGAATTACTTTGAATTATGGTTTGAATTTGCTTTAGAACATTCATCATTAGGAATAAGAAAAAAAATAAATGAATTATGATAGCGTAGGGTAGAGGAAACAACTACTCCGAAATTTTAGTTCAACCATTGCAGATGGTTTTCTTTTATTTTTTTTTTGATTCTCCTCGATTCTTCGTACATCGTATACATTCATAGAGGGAGCATTGCGGGCTTGTAATGAATGTCAATTAATTTTAATTATATCGTTTAAGGAAGATATTTGTCTTTATTATTCCCATTACTATCTTGACAGAATGCAAAAATGTTGTGTCAGTCTACTCTTTTTTTTGTTTTTTTTTAAATATTTTAAAACTCTATTGTCCTTGAAAAAAGAAGAAATGAAACGAAACGTAAATATTCGTTGAATTTTGAGTGATGGAAGCTTGTGATACGAAATGCTTTTAAAATTAAAGTCGTCACTGATGGAGATTATCTTGATGATTAAGAAAAAAAAAAAAACAACCCTCGTCAGAAAGTGCAATATGTGATCAAGCTTAACATCAAATTTCGAAAAATTGCATAATTTTATCGAAGCATGCTTCCCGCAATATATTAGTTTGGGGAAAAAGAAATCCATTATTTTCCAATTCGAAATGTTAAATAAAGTCCTGAAGTTCATATAAGATTGGATGGATCCATTATTTTCCAATTCGAAATGTTAAATAAAGTCCTGAAGTTCATATAAGATTGGATGGATTTCTTTTTCCCCAATCTAATATTTAAAACGTATATGGACGTACTTGTAGAATAATTTATAATTAGAGTTTGTGTGCTGTGTTCATGATGTACAGTTTACGGCGCCAACAATGCGTTTGTCTATGGATTAAATATCTCCCACAAATCTAATACAATCGTTGTCGTGGATATATAAAAATTTTCGAAAAAAAAAAAAAAATGCTAATAATGATCCACGAAAGTCTCTTTCAATCAACATTTCAAAATTTATTTATATTATTATTGTGTAATTTCTAAATTTAATAAACACATTTCTACTCTTAATGCTTAATACGTCGTAGTATGTAAGAATTTTATTGGTCTCCTAGTTTAACGCGCGTTATGCAAATAACATTTTAATGCCTTAATAAACAGAATGAAAATGAGTTTTTTGTCTACATATTACATACGCGTACATACATATGTGTATACACCGTGAGAAAGAAAGAGAGGGAGAGAGATATATATATAATATAAATAATATCAGCATACAATTACAACTGCAGCTGAATAATATCGATAGTATTTTGTTCATACACGCATACGTATACGTTTATGTATATAAACGAGAAGATAGGTCATGGTCGATGTTTTCATTCGTTAGATAATAGTATAGACGAGCGCTGTTGTCGAATTTTTCGAAAACGCTTTCTGTAGCGGTAAACAAATATTTATTCAGATATTTGAGTAAAGAATAGTTGATGCGTTTATTATTTGTTTGTTTTTTTTCTTTTTTTTTTTTGTTTTCATTATATTCCTTTCATTTTTTTGTTTCTTAAATATATTTTAATTTTTGCTTCGTATTTAAGGAAAAAAATATTTATGTGAAGAAACTTTTTAAAAAGATTCTTGCTGTTTTCGTCTGAAGTTTGTTGATAATATCATAGGGACATAACAAGCATTGATCTCAGGAAACGATCGTGCAAAAATGATTAGAAATTTTACTTTTCTTTTTCTATTTCTAGATATAAATATATATATAGAGGTATAGACAAAATAATATGAATGCTACGCGATACAGTAAATATCGTAAAAGTATGAAGCAAAAAATTGATAGCAGAGTTCAAGATTCACTTCAGTGCAGCATTTTTCCATCAAAAAAAAAAAAAAACCGGTAGCTCCATAAAGCTAATACTCATGAGAGGTTTCAATTGCTAAATCGTTTAGAACATCAGGGGTTCATGTTCATATTCATGTCATTTTGTCTATCTTCTGTATGTTATTTTCTTCTTTTTAAGAATACACTATAGTTAAGTAGTTCTGAAGCGCCACTATATTAAGTCGGCTTATCCGAGTTTCATACCCAGTGCGTAAGATTATATTTTAAGTATGTTTAATCTGTGGTAGGGATGCACATTCGGTAAAGACAATAATCCTTATTGATCTTCCTCTCTCCACTTTTCTCTGAAATTTGTCAAAAAAAAAAAAAAAAAAAAAAAAAAAAAAAAAGACCTGAAAGATATACTCGGCTAAAGGCGAATTTTGTATACTCTCCACCTTTCATTTTACTATACCGTTCACGAAAAACGGGGAAAATATGAAAACTTGTTTGTTTATAACTTTTTGAGGCTTTGAGTTCGAAACTTAGACCGACAGGGTATCTCCAGGTAAAATATATATGCAGAATAATTTTTAACAGTTTGTCTTCATTTTTACCTTAAGAGTTGAAAAATTTTATGTAATCACTTATGACTTTTTGGGGGGAATGGCGAATGTTTCTTTAGTTTGAACGCGATTAGTGAGGTCTTCAATAAAATAGATTTAGAAAATATCATCTTTCTATTTTTCATAATTTACGAGTAACAAGCAAAAGCTCACAAATTTTTTCTTAGAGAAAAAGAAGTGATTTCAGTGTGGGCGTGTTCTTTAATCGATTTCGTCAATTTTCAATAACAACCCTAAGTACAAGAAATTTCAATGTTTCCGCCAAATTTATAGTCATTATTTTCACGCGAGTACCAACAATAGACTTATAGACTGACTGACATGAACAAATCGATTCAGAATCGCACACCGTTTAGAAATGTATATACTTTATATAGAGTCTCGAAATTTTCCTTTCGAGTGTTGCAAACATTATAACAAAATGAGTATACACACACACACACCTTCATTCTTCGATGATGGATATAAAAAAAAAAAAAGAAAAAAAAACCATAATTACGTTGTTCACGTTAATCAAAATTATTTATCGTTTCTACTGTCTTCGATATAATTGTATCCAAGAGCTTGCCTTCTTCCGAGTGGAACGTTTCTTCGATCTTGATATTTTTAAGAATTCCAAAGAGTAATTTTTCGCTTTTTTTTCTTTTTTGTATTGAAACACTTTTATCAGTTGACCTTGAAAGTACTACAGATGTAATTATAAGATGAAGAACAGCTTTTTTTTTTTAATAATGTACTCTCATCATTAGTCACCTATTATTTTTTGTAACAAAAAACAATATGAAGTTTTGCTGAAATATTTTTTTAGAACAATTGCTTAACAGTTCAAGGAGAAAGGGGAAACAGAAACAGAAAAACTGTTCGATATCAGGTATGCGTACAGTTTGTCTCTGGTATTTCTGTTTTTCTTTTTTAAATAATTTTAATTTATTTTGTTGTTGTTATTGAATAAATTGATATAGGTAGGCAGGCATTCATTCAATAACTCGTAGTAAATAATTTTTTTTTTTTTTTTTTTTTTTTTTTTTTTTTTCTTGAAAACAACACATGTTTGCACACTTATTTATTATTATTGTTTCAACTCACAACGGTATTTTTATTATTTTCTTATAAACCAGCCTCGATTTGGTATAATTTTTGCCACAAACCTGTGTAGGGGTGTGTATCGAGAAACTTGTTTGTTTTCTTCTAAATGTGTGCAAGATAAGCAACTAAACAATAATAATAATAATAATAATAATGAAAAAAAAAAAGTCATAAAGTTTGATATGAAGGTCACTACCACGTTTTTTAGTTGAATATAACAGAAGAAAAAGAAGAAGAAGAAGATCAAGGTGCGCTAATGCAATGTCATCTCATATACACTAATACTAATAATCCTTATATTATATATGAACAATTCGTGTTTACTCTTACATATAGAAATATCTAATAAGACTTATAAAAAAAAATATTCGAAAAATGTTCTTTAAAACATCATTGAAGGATTTCACGTAAGACTTTCATTTAAAAGTGAAAAATCTCACGTAAGATATATGACAGCGCACTTTCTTTAGCATTTTGTTTTTCTTGTAATTTTATTTCGATTTTTAATTACATATTTTTATTTAAAATATACCGGTAAATAATTTCTATACACACACACATATATATATATATATATACATGTAATGAACATAAGATACGTAAATAAACAAACAAAAACTACTACAAACCACAGACGGTAGCCAATTGATAGACGTGAAAACATATCATTCAATAACACACACACACAAACAACAGAGAAATGTAAATAATCTTATGTCGTATTATTGTGTTTTGTGACAACAATTGTGTATACTTGCGTATATATACATGTATCTATATATATATATATATACTGGCTGTGCTGATGTAATTAAGAGGAATGTAGTAAAATAAACAAATTTGTAAATTTCATTAGACACACATTCTCTCATACGGTAAAAAATAAAATAATAAACAAATTATTATAGTACAAGTGCACTTAAAAATTAAATGAAAAGTATACACAAAAAAAAATATAGGGTTTCCCTTAAGGATGCCCTTGACCGAACATTCGATTTCATGTTTATTTTGTATTGTTTTTCTAGGTTCCCAATATAACCTTTTGGGGGGATAAAGAGATTCTCTTATCATATTTTTATCGTATTCATTGTAAAAAGTTATAGTAAATGCTTGATCATGCGGAAATGTTCAGCTTATGAGGGTCTGGAGGTAATAAATGAATTTAATTTATTACTAAGAATGAAAGTGTAGCCACAATATCTTCTTTCTAGCGTGCGTGTTTTTGGCACGCGTGCATGGTCTTATGCTTACATTGATGTATTTTCCTTCTTTCTTTCTGTTTCGTCGGAGCGTTTATAACAAAGATAAATGATCGAAATCGCAAAATAAGCGGAATCCCAAGCAAAAATTCGCATAATTTGCGAACTTTATATATGTTCGTCCATGATTAATAAGCTGATTTTGCCCACGAATTTGGAATTGCCCACGTACCCTAGTACGCATTACCATGTCTCGTTGTCCTTTAAACGCATTCCACCTGCGTGATGTGTCTGATTTTTACACTTTTAAACCGAACGTACTCAATTCTTTTTTTACTTATATTCCTTCCTGGCTAACATCGTTGTCTATACGGCAAATTATCGCGTCTCGTCCTTAAGCGCACTCCAC
>KK351013.1:4442910-4459400 GCA_000671755.1 Glossina brevipalpis
AACAATGTACCAGCAGTGGTCTTTCCCATCTACCTTGAAACAATGTACCAGCATTGGTCTTTCCCATCTACCTTGAAACAATGTACCAGCATTGGTCTTTCCCATCTACCTTGAAACAATGTACCAGCAGTGGTCTTTCCCATCTACCTTGAAGCAACGTACCAGCAGTGATCTTTCCCATCTGCCTGATGTTCCCCCTTTAAACTGAACGTACTCATTCCCTTTCTGCTTATAAAATCTCCTGGCTAACACCATTGTCCGCACATATGAGGGACATGACATCTACTATTATAAGAATCCAGTCGAATGCCACTATATAAGCTTAAAAGAGAGAGTAAATGAAAATGTAGCCCTTACTTAGAGCTAAATCGAAAGTGAAATCATTCCACTTCTATGTCTCCTTAACGAAAGACGAACTATAACATCTTTATTATGCTTTTCGTAAGATTCGAAGAATCCGTAGAGCAAAATAGCATTGAATTGAATTAATTACGCCTTTCTTTCACATCCGGTTTTCGAACACTTAAAGTCGCTAAAAGGCGACTAGAATATCGAAACTTCAAATGATTATTAATTTTATCAAAAAAAGTTTAAGAACATCTGAAGCAAACCCGAATAAAAAGTTCAAAACATTTTTATATCCTATACAGGGTATATATATGGGGGATCATTTGGATATGGTGTGTCCGGGTTTATTTCAGCAATAACTGACGAGTTTAGGATGAAAAACCGGCGCAATATGTTAATATGCGGGTTTTCAACATCACAAAACACTCCCAGGAAATTTGAAGTTACGGTGTGCAGCCTTCCACGCTTCTGATGAATACTATAAGCGATTATAAACGCTTACTTAACATTACCTACATTACATTACGTTAACATATTGTATGGTCGAGTAAGGCTTCCATTCTTAGAACGATACCGAACAAGTGATTTTTTTTGTGCATAACCTTAAAAGCCCGCTTGTCTTTGCCTTACGTGACATTCATATTTACGTTTAAAAGAAGGAAGATTTTGCAGCTACTTTGCATAAAATGTAATCCTCCTTTTCTGTCTTTCACGCTAAGTTTCTAATTTTTGATGGAAAACGGCGGAGATTCCTGATTATATCTACTAATATAATACTAATAATAATAATAATATTTACATATTTAGGAAACAGATGGTCACGGTTGAAGAGAATGTGTTCTCAATACTCTTAAGCATCAGCCCTTCACAACAACTATTCTATAGAAAGAGATCTGTGCGCTTAATACGACTAAATGGCTATCTTAGTGTTCCTGTCCTTTTGTCCAGAACTTACTTGTGTACTACAAAACAAACTACCGCGACTACTTACTCTTTAACTCTGCTCCCTCGTTGAAGCAACTTATCTATAGGAGTCCCTCTCGTCGTACACGCTTTGTCTTTGTAACAATCTATCTATAGAAGTCTTTCTCATCATTCCCATACGGTAAACATATGGAGAAATGCCGCAATTGCTCTTTCATTAACTCTGCTTTGGCTTTTTGCCGATCTGTCTATAGAAGTATTTCCTACCTTTCGCATACGACACAAGCACCGTACATAGCCGCAACTGCTCTTTCATTAACTCTGCTTTGGCTTTGTCTATAGAGAAATATTTCCTACCCTTCGCACAAGAGACACGCCACCGCTCTTTCTTTAATGCTACCTATAGAAGTCCTGTTAATATTACTTTTAAGACGAATCTATAGATAAATGTTCTCATTTCTCAAACTCTTTTGTGCTGCATGTTAATACGTGTGAGGGACATTTCTTGATTGGTTGGTTTAATATGAAAAAAAAAAAAAAAAAAAACGAATGCGCTCAAAAAGTGCTTAATTCGATTAATAACCACAACCTCACGCAATTCAAGAAAATCATCAAAAATCATCTTTCAAAACGTGACGCATTTATGAATTTTAAGTGAATACGTTTTACAAAATTTCTTAAACAATTGTGCTGTTGTTTCCAGGTCGTTAAAATGCATTACTTTCACTGTCTCTTAAGTCAATATACTTACTTTAGAACGTTTTCGACGCAATTTCCACGAAACATGCATACAACAACACCAAGCATTTGTTTATATTATATATATATGCAAATACGTAAGTAAAGTAAAGTGTACGTGCATTGCTCTAGCGCCTCTTGATGCCTCATTGATAATCAATTAAAAGCAGCTTACAAAAAAAAAAGCACAACAAATAAAAGTAATAAAAACATACATACATGCATACATACATACATACACCCATACAAACATACACCCATGCATACATACACTCATACATATATATATATATATAGTATATAGCAGCATGTTCACATATGTACACACAAACATACATACGTACATATGCCTGCGTATATATATATATATATATATTCATCTAAAGAGGGAAGGGGAAAACCGATCAGATAGGTTTTCACTACATAAACATGCACCCTCGCATTATAGCAAAAAAAAATGCATTTATTTGTCTGTTTGATATGTTGTTTTCGTCTTTCGTCTCTCTCTCTCTCTCTCTAGCATACTCTTGCTACGTCGTTTCTACTCTTCACACATGAGAGATTTTATTCATTCATTGAACGTAAGCAAGCACACATATATTGCGATGTATTTTCTTAAATGTTGTCTACTGCTGTTTGAAGGGTATCTTACGGAACTCTGATAAGACCTAAGTGAGTCCTCCACTATGAACATATGGCTTAAGCTTTACATTGCATATGAATAAATAAATAAATAAATAAAAAAATTGTAAAAATTTTCTTCTTTTTTTTTTTTGTTTTTTTTTATATCATATTTATTGATTATTTCAAAAAAAACTTTTTTTTTTTTTTTTTTTTTTTTTTTTTTTTTTTGATTATTTTAAAAAAATTTTTTTTTTTTTTTTTTTTTGTGTACGAAGCATTATTTGAAAAAATTTATAATTCAAACACAAATCATTGGATATTTTTATTTAAAGAAACATTTGTAGCATGAGATCGCCACTGATTAAACTTAAGTATTCATATCTATATATATATATATAGGAGTATGTACGCGCGTATCGATGAGATGTTTACTTTATACATATATTTTTAGTTTAAATTGTGTTTTTGTTTTGTAAATTTGATTTCAAGTCATTAAATAATATGCGCGTCGCTCTGTGCCGGTTGACATGAATTGCACTGATTATGCAAATTGGATTTCAACAAAATAAATAAACATGAAAAAAACATGTAAACAAAACAAAAAAAAAAACGTATATTAAAACAGAAAAAGTTTAAGTTTGTAACTTTATGTACGTACGTACAAACGTATATCGCGTTCTTAAACAAACAATAACAATTATTGTATTACAAATCTACCCGATCACATTTTATACACATATATACATAGCTTGGGGGAAAAAGAAATCCATTATTTTCCAATTCGAAATGTTAAATAAAGTCCTGAAGTTCATATAAGATTGGATGGATTTCTTTTTCCCCAAACTAATATTAAGTAGGCAAATAAATTCTCTATGTTGAGAAAATGTGTCGAATGCATTCTATGCATTCTATCTACTACAGTGAGGAATGAATACACGATAAGTAGAAGCACTGAAGAGACTGTAAATAGTGATGTAATGAATATTTCAATTGTTCAACTTTGCAATAAATAGATTTTAAATTGAATTTGAATTTTACTAAAAAAATACACAAAACTTACTTGTACACCTAACATTCGCGTTTATACATAGAAGGTCCCCCAAATTTATACAAGTTGTGAATTCGCCGTAGGTCATCAAAAAAAAAAAAAAATGGGATGACAGCTGACAGTTTAGCGCTAATCAAAATAGAGTAATATACGAAAAAGTGAGACATTTTCATTATTAAATAATACTTCAAAAATAATAAAAGTTTGACGGCCACAGTTCGCAACTTTCCTACGAAATATGATCAACTTCCTTAACTGTGATCATGGGATTTATTAAATTCGTTTTATTGTTCGTTTTTATTGGGGTTACTTGAAGTCAAAAGTCTATGCTAATAAGCTTACAAATACACCGGCTTATTGAAGGCGTAGACTTGAGGTCGCATCAACGAAATTCAACCACATGTATGCAAACGAGTCATAGAAAGTTTCCAAAAAAAAAAAAAGAGTACGTCTATACCAGCAAAACTGTGATGGCTGTTCCAAACGTTGTGAGTCACTTCTTATAACGAACTTAAGTTAACTAATTTATTTGACACGACTTGCGGTTTATTTCCCACGCAGCATTTAGTGCCATGATGTATCTAAGACGGACCGAACTGACTATGGGGAGCTATTCCTGGTTCCGAACTCTACCCGTCGGATGAGGTGGATACTTGACCTTTATCTTGGGGCGGCCTATTCGGATAAGCAAAATGCATGCTGCTCGTTAGTTGTCTCGTAAGCGAGGAAGTTTGGTATTAAACCATCGTCTCCGAGCCCATCCAGACTTAGAATTTCCTAACGATAATCAAAATTTCGCTGCCTCCAAAAGAAAAAAACAGCTGTTTTAAACGAAAATAGTTATGATCTTGCCATAACAAGTTACTGACTATGTCATCGCCAAAACAATCTTTACTACCACGTAACCCTCTCCTATATGATGCATTACGATTCAATAAAAAAATTACAATTAAAAAAAAAATAACTTTGTTTTCTACTTAATTCAAATCTTGCATACATTTTGAAACTCCATATATATACGAGCGTAGCGATTTCTGTGTCTATGTAGAGTAGATAGTGTAGGACGTAATAGGAGACTTAACATTTTTTGTCGCTTTTATTTCGTTTTATTCATTGAATTCAATCTCTTTGATAATGTGACATTCATAACTAATAAAATTTTCTGTATTATTTTACATTCAATATTAACTATAATATAATATTAATAAAATAATAAAATAAAATAATAATATAAAATTTATTTTTTTCTTTTCGATTTTCACTAGCGTACGAATCAAAACGCGAAAAAATATACATAATTAGAGTAAAATGATTTTTTATCTGGATTATCCCTTAAAAAATATTTTTTTTCTTTTTTTTTGGTTTGTTTCGTAGGGAAGTCTCTTTTGATGTGGGCCTATATCGCCAGTATCTTAAAGTATTGATAATTGAATCGATCGAAATTAGTTCTGGAAATTATGCTTTTCCCTCATTCTTCCGAAGACTCCACTTCCTTCCTTTCGCTTCCAAAATGTAAAAATTGATTTTAAAGGATAAAAGGTATTCCAAGAACTATAAAATTCTTATAGTTTAAGTTCTTTGTACCTACACTTAGACAAAATTTCAAATGTGGCAGACTTGGTCACATTGCAAAATTTTGTAAAGCCACCCATTCACGATGTCTCAATAGTGGTACATCTCCGGCTTGCAACAAAGAGTATTCTGACATCAAAGGTCTTTCGTGCCAAACGCTTTTCTACAATACGTTATCTAAAAAATGTTCGATGGGAAAAAATGAGACTCATTTCAATCGAATTATGACAATTGAGAATATTTCCTTTTTTAAAGAATATCAAGAAAAATACTCTTAGAATTATTATGAATAACTCAACATAATCGAATATGAAAAATAGTATACTATTCTCCTCAAATCTATCACCTCTGAAAGGGCAAGAAATGTTAATGAGGAGGACAGATGTCTCTAGTGTTTAACGTGAGTTCAGGCCGTGTAGGTTACCTCACGGTGCCCGATGGCACACGGAGTGGGAAAACGCGCACTCAACGCCCCAAGGATGATTAGTCCCCGACTACCAGATGGAGACACGCTATGGGACGTGTCCCCCCCCTCCGGTGGGAGCGAGGCCTATCTAAAACCTCTGCCTTTCTATGGGTCAGGCACCCGATTGCAATGCAACTCCACATCCGAGCCAGTGAGCTGACCCTTCCCGCGATTTGGGCTAACCACAGCCACCACGAAACTCCCGCAATGGGCCGTTCCCTTTGTCAGGCCGAAGTAATTGAAAATGAGTACTTCGGGGGCTCCTGACATACGTGGTACCAGATATAATTCACCGCAATGAGGAGGACAGGATGGTGTGTTACGTTTAACGTGGGTCTCGCTTTGATGCATAACCTCACGGTGCCCGATGACACACGGAATGGATAGACGCCAATTCACGCCTCCAGGCTTTGGAACAATCCCCACAAGGGAGGAGGACAATAAAATTCTGACGAAACATGGATAAAGCCCATGTTCAAAAAAGCCATGTTCAAATCAAATCCCAAATCAAAATCCCATGCTCCGCCTAAAACCCACAACCCTAAGTCGGCCTTGTAAACATTCACTTGAACCAAGAGATTCCCAGGAGATTTCTCCGATATCCATCGTTCGTCCGATTATGAGAAAGTACTTTTTCACATCATTCAGTCCTTTTTACCCGCAAAATCATCTAACCAAATACACCCTTTTCTTTAAAAAATATTGTATAGCACAAAGAATCAACAAACAAACCTTATTAGATTTATTTATTTATTTATTTTTATTAAATGTGTCAGCTGTGCAGTAATCATTTAAAACTACATATAAGTGGTGTGACTCATTTGCCAAATGGATTAACACCGTAAAACAAAAAAAAAAAGAGTGAAAAGTAATAAAATTGTTTGTTTACGTTTTCTTTACAACATGTGCTTAACTTTTAATTGTTTTATTAAAAAGTTATTTTAACTACATTTATATTACAATTTACGTTAGTGTATGAATTGTTTTCTGAAATAATTAACTTATTATTTTTTTATTTATTTTTTCATATATATTATTTTTGTTATAAAATTTTGTTATTAGAGAAATTTTGTGTTTTCAAAGGTGTAAATTTAAGAGACAATCAAATGCTTCGACTTCAAAAACTGAAGTTTATTGAGTTTTTAAATCGAACATTCATTTAATGATTTATGGGACATTTATTACTTTCAGAAAGTCAAGACTCATTATATGATAATAGTTTATTATAAAAACAATACTTACTTATCGGTAAATATCGGAAGTAAGTTTTGGACTTTAACGCAAACAGTGTTTCTCATAGTTTTTTTTTCGTGGAAACGAAAGAAAGTCACAACATTTCTTTATAATTTATTTATCAATTGTTTTTAACTCTAAAATGCAATAAATTAAACAATAAAGAATTAATTGTAAGTATATTTTACATTTATTAACATTTTCATGTTGAATTTTGAAATTTTTCATTTAAAAAGAGTCATTGTAGTTAAGGTCGTACATTTTACTTCTTCACAACTGTTCTAGACGAATGCCACCAACATAATACGAGAAATCCTTTCTAATGTTTTTATTTTTTTTTTTTAAATTTAAGTCTAATTGCTACCAATATGGGACTATAGCAAATCAATTTTCCCCTTATATCCCATCCAACCCTCATGCGCCTCTTCTGGTAGAGACATGACATGTTTGAAGCTAACTTGTCGTTACTTAAAGGTTTTTAAAAAATTATATATCAAGGCAGTCTCTTAAAACCAAGGATCAAATTCTCCGATCGTAACTCAAAAGGATTTATAGAATCCGTAGTAAGCTGTACTTCAAGGCAAACTCTTAAAACCAACCATCACTATGTTTGAATTCTTGAAAGTCTTGCTTGGAACTTACTTAAGAAGTTTTTTAGAGACCCGCAGCAAGAGCGCCTGTTAAAACTAACCATAAAGGTCTCTGAATTTCTACAGGTCTTGCTCGAAGCTAATTTATCACAACTCAAAATATATTATAGAGACCGCAGAAACCCATATTTCAAGAGCGCCTCTTAAAACCAACCATCAAAGTCTCTGAATTTCTACAAGTCTTGCTGAAAGCTAACTAACTAACTCTCAAAGCATATTATAGATAACATAGCAAACTATATTTCAAGACAGCCTCTTAAAACCAACCATCAAAGCCTCTGAATTTCTACAAGTCTTGCTGAAAGCTAACTAACTAACTCTCAAAGCATATTATAGAGACCATAGCAAGCTATATTTCAAGACAGCCTCTGAAAACTAACCATCAAGACCTCTGAGTTCCTGAAAGTCTAACTTATTATTATTCAACGGATTTTATAGAGATCGTAGCAACATAGATTTGAAGGGGCTTCTTAAAAGTAATCAATAACTTCTCTAAATTTCTGAAAGTCTTGCTCGGAGCCAACTGATCGCAACTCAAAGGATTTTATAGAGACAATATCAAACTACATTTCTTCAAATCAACAGACGAGATCTCTGAATTGTGAAAGAGAAAGCTTGAAGAGTACGTAAAGAGTTTTGTAGATACTACAGCAACCTATATTTGAAGAGTTCCTCTTCAAACCAACAATACAGTTCTCTGAATATTTGAAATGTTATTTACAATCTGAGTTATCTAGTGTTGTTAGCTTGGCATGAGCTGGTAAGCTTCGTCTTTTCGAGTAGCTAAGCGCGATCGATGCAAGTATTCAGCATAAGTTCAAGCTTGTGGACAATAGGTCATAATAAACAAAATCCTTCTAATACCACTTGATTAAAAGTATAAATCTCTCGAACATCAATATAGGACTTTTCTGGGATTTGTCATTTATCTATTTATTCCTGCTGTTCTTTCTTTCGCAGTCTTTCGTAGTGTTGCAAAAATCTAGCAAAGACACCACTATATTTACAAATTTGTTTGAAAGCATCTTGAAAAAAATTCTTGATTTGATTCAATTTCAGAAAGATTGTTTGGAAATGGTTTCGGAATATTGTAATACGATTTAAAAAAAAATGTAAGGTTCCAATGTTTTTTCCTTAACAATTGTGCTTGAAGTCATATATATAATATATGGTTATCCATTTTGTGGTTCAGAAAGTAACGTAAACAAACTACACTTGTGACAAAGATTTAGATCAAATTTTTTTTTTTCAATATATTGTTTAGATATTGCCATTATTTATGGATTATAAAATCATTTAAATATTTTTTACAAAGGATTTTATAAAATTTGATCTTTTTGAAGTAATTTCCAATGATTTGTCTGTACATAGCGAGCAGTATAGCCCGGCCATAACTTGGCGAATATACGTTTTCAAATCGTCAAGAGTTTAATTTTTTGCGTAATCCCGCAAAGAAAAGTCCAGCGTTGAGAAATCGCACAATCTTGGTAACAAATTCACATCACCAAGACGTGAAATTACACGTCCGGGAAAGGAGGAAAGTACTTACATGTTACAAAGCAACAAAACCCATTCGAAATCTTTCCATAACGCATATTGTAATTAAAATATTTTCATAAGCATTTATTTCATATAATAGTTACGCGAACTATATTTTAATATCCAGACGTGATTTCTTTATTGAACATATCTGCGCTCTTTCTCAGTATTATCATGCGTTCCATTAATTAATTTGTAATCTAATTCGCCGTCACTGTGAATGAACTCAAAACATGTTAAATACGGGATTTCCGTGATTCGATTTTCTTTCTTTCCTATAAAAGTTAAAGATCTTTTTAACATGATTAAAAAATTGTATTTATTCGCGCTCTGCGTCATCTTATGTTTTTTAAGAACAGGTCGTGCGCGCACTGTGTAGATGGAAAATGAGCGCGCACATATGAATGACTCAGTAAATCACAAGATGCACGATATATAGAAATTTTTTTCTTAAGGTATTTTATATATAAATTTATTTGTGATTATAAGAGAATTGAGATAAGTAAATTGTATGTATATGTATGGACGAGAAGGATAATATAGAAATATTATATATGTTTCTAAAAAATATTAAATTTCTTTAATAAAAAATTCGTTAACGTTCTCCAAAGACTCGTACATAAGCACGAATTTATTGAATAAAAATATCGTAAATTTGAACCACAATTTTTATCTTCAGCACAGAAGAACGAGGGTGTACCAAGCTCATAATTTCGTTTGTAATAGAAGTATGCGAATATAAAGTACATTCTTGATCAAAAGAATATTCCACAAGATGTTCATTTAAAGGTATCTGTCCATAGGTCCGATTGTTTCCAGTTGGAATTGATATCGAAATGTATACTTTTAATTCATGGCTATAGGTCGTCTTTGGATACTGTAGCAACGAACTATCGTCTAAAACTTGTACTATATATTGACTTGGATCTCGATAAATACTTTTGCATAGATCACCAAAAATTGCAGAAAAATATGCATAATCCTGAAGTAAAAAACATTCCCCACGGCCAAGTCGCTCGGAAAAATTGTATAAGATATTTCGCACTTCAAATGTATTGGTTCGGGGAAAAGACTGAAAATGGCAAACAATTAGCCGTAAGTCTAAACTAACAAACGTCTGTAAGGCCTGATTCGTCAAAATTGCAAACTGAAAATTTCATAAAATAGACGTAACTCTAAACTAATAATCGTCTCTAAGGCCCAACGAACTCTTCACACAAAATTGAATAAAATATTTCGTACTTCCAAATATATTGATTCGAAGGAGGTACTGAAAATTGCAGAAAAATAGGCATAATCCTGAACTAAAAAAACGTTCCCAACGGCCAACTCGTTCGTTTCGGGGAGAATACTGAAAATTGCAAACAATTAGCCGTAACTCTAAACTAACAAACGTCTGCAAGGTCCAACGGATTCGTCAAAATTGCGAAATGAAAATTTTATAAAATAGTCGTAACTCTAAACTAATAATCGTCTCCAAGGCCCAACGAACTACTCAAAATTGAATAAAATATATATATTATATATTATGTTGATTCGAGGGAGGTACTGAAAATTGCAGAAAAATAGCCGTAATTCTAAATTAATAATCGTCTCCAAGGCCCAACTGACTCCACACAAAGTTGAATAAAATATTTCGTACTTCTAATGTATTGGTTCAAGGCAGGTATTGAATATTAACTAGTGTGTGTATTGTATTATCACCTCACTTTACTTATCACCTCAGATCACTTATGCGCGAATCTACACACAAGGAAGCGAATTCTCCTAAATGATTGAAAAACGATATAAAAGGGCTTAGCCAAGACTAGATATATTAAGATATATTGTGTCAAAGAGGTAATGTCGACATGATAGTGCTGAATAAAAAATTTGTTACTAAAACAAACTTTTAAATCAATTGGACGTACATTGGAAAATTAATTTTCGAAAAAAAAAAATTCATTGAAAAGATTTGATAAAATATTTTGACAAATTTTTAAAAAGTAATTAAATAAAATATTAATAAATTGCACATATAAATCCTCATAAAAAATCAAATTATAATGAAATTCATAAGGAATGGATAGTTGATCCGTTTATTTGCTTTAATTCATATACCCATGATTTATAAATTGTTGTTGTTTCTACTTCTTTAGCGAAGGACTGAGTTAAATGTATTTCATCTTTTATATATACACACATGCAAATGCAAGTGTGCGTGTGTTTTTAGCAATAGTACATATTATATTAGTATGCTTTTGTATTGTTCTCATCTCATAAACAACTTAACAATCGTGTTGTATAAATTTGTATATGCGTGCCTGATATGCTTACATATTTTTGAAACATGTAAAACGTCACGTAGCCCAAACATACAAAGTGCAGGGGCGATAAAATATATAGGTCTCTTAGAGATTGCCTCTTAGAAAAAAAGGCAAAAGATATGTTCTCGGAGCGAGCATAAAGACTTAATGTTAGAAAAATTTAAAAGGCAAGTATAGTATTTAATCTCTTAGAAATTGCTATGTAGTCAATAAAACATATCACATCACATATACATATATATTTATTTATATGAAACATTTATAAAAAATCTTCTTCTATTCAATTAATCTTGTCTTCAGCGTCAATGAACTAGTTTAAGTGTCTCATAACCTATATAATTAAATGAAATGTTTAAAAAAACAGGTTTCCATGCTTTATAGTCGATTATATGCGATTATCTAAAATTCAAATTCCGGACGTAAAAAACAAACACGATATAGTTCTTAAACGGGGTTATGCGACTACTATGCTACTACTACCAGAAAGTGACAAATTATAATAAAGTATGATTTTCTTCACACAAAAAATAGAAATCATTTTTTGATCGTTTTCTTCGAAATTATATGATAAACATTTATAACTCTAAAATGATCTGTATAATGATTTCATTAAGAAATTAATTATAAAAAACAAAAAATAGGCAAACAAAAAATAAATTACATTCAGCTTAAACTGAGGCCATTAATATCCATCACTAGGTTTGCGTATGTGATTTTTGATTACAAAATACAGCGAATGTCCCATTGACGCTATATAGGTTATATTTTGCATCCTGCACGTATATGTTTCAAATCATATCTAGTGTACAATTTGCCAGCATCTTGTAAAAAACTTCGTAAACTTAAACCTCTCGATCTTATTTACATAGTTTTCTAATTATTGCTCGCAAATCTCTTATACTCTTCACTTTCGAGATTAACTTGTCAATGATGATAGAAATATTTGATCTCACGGTTGTCCTTCTAAATAAATAAACGGTAACTATGGTTTTAACAGAGATTAAAAAGCATCATCCTCGAAATTGGGACTTGATTTGAGCATCCGAAACTAGCCTTGATATTGTGTATAGGCTCACACAAAAAGATCTTTCTCAATCCCTGTGCAATATGTTTCAAAATTGATTTTCTCTTTAGCAATCTCCAGATATGTTTTAGAGCTTAATTTGTGGCGGAACGTCAACGATAGGAATGCGTAATTCTAAGAAGCTTGACGTCTCACTATTATTTTATAAAATTGCAGGTAATGCCTAAGGCAGCATATACGCTTTTATTTGGGTTTTCCAAGTAATCTCTGAATACTATAATTTACTAATAGTATACTACAAAATTTACATTATTCCCTGTAAAAATCTTTCTGACAATTCAATATGATTTTTTTTTCAGCTCTCTAATAGTATTTAAAAGCTGATGCAAAAAAGTGCCGAAATATAAAAGACGAAATTATTGCTCTCTAAAAAAATTGCACTTCATTCCATTTGAACCTGCAAAGACAAGATGAGAACTTTTCTTTTTGAAGTGTGAATAATGACAGACTGACTAGTGGTGGTGACATGACGGTAAATGGAATTTTCCATAAATTGTGTGTGTTTGAGAAAATTACTCAATGTACACAAATACTGTTGTGAGATTATACGAAAAGAGCGAATACGAGAGTAAGATTACAAACAATAATAAACTATTTGCTCGCATAGACAACAGTATTTGAGTAAATTGAGTATTTTACTCAAATATGAGAGTAAGATTACAAACATAGTTAAACTACTTGTTCGCACAGAAACGTCATTGCTACAAACAATATTGTTTATTAATATTAGGTTGGGGAAAAGGTAATCCATTATTTTCCAATTCGAAATGTTAAATAAAGTCCTGAAGTTCTTATAAGATTGGATGGATTACCTTTTCCCCAACCTAATATATTCAATAAAAATATAACATAATATTAGTTTGGGGAAAAGGTAATCCATCCAATCTTATATGAACTTCAGGACTTTATTTAACATTTCGAATTGGAAAATAATGGATCCATCCAATCTTATATGAACTTCAGGACTTTATTTAACATTTCGAATTGGAAAATAATGGATTACCTTTTCCCCAAACTAATATATACAAGAATAGCCAGCGAGAGACACTTTGACTTCCATATTTATTTCCCTATTACGTTTTCATTTATTTATGAAGAAGACTCAGTCACTCTTCCTGTTAGCCGAGTTCATCATACACTTCTCATTTTAAATATTAGTTTGGGGAAAAGGTAATCCATTATTTTCCAATTCGAAATGTTAAATAAAGTCCTGAAGTTCTTATAAGATTAGATGGATTACCTTTTCCCCAAACTAATATTAAATCAAAGAAATTATGAAATTTATTTGATTAACAAGACAAAGGTTGATCTATTAACGTCAATATTAAAATCTCAACCTCTTATTAAATCGAATATATCTCGTGTTAAGATTATTTGCTTTAAATAAATAATCAAATACGCGAATTTAAGATGCGTAGGCTTATGGTATACGCATATATATTAAAAATATGCTTTGATATGTAGTAGAGAAAATGTATACGAGTACGTAAGCAAGAAAAAATAAAGGAAGTATTAACAATTTAATTATTTCCGCCCTAATCATAGGAATGAAAATCTTCAGTAGGACGCCTGTCCAGTTTCTTTAATAATGATTCGAAAAGAAACTTTCTCCCGGTGAGTTAAACTTAAATTTAAAGATGCTAAAACAAATGAGGTTAATACCCGATTATTTAGAAATAATCATTGATGCCATCAACGGAACTTTCAGCGGCAAAGCACGAAATATTTTTCTTTACTAGAATCTTAGGTATTCAACACCTTATCCTAAAAATTCTAAACTGCAGTAATTTTTACACTTGCAAGTAACGTAAATTTTACATAATTAGTTCCCTGGTAAGTTCTAGGCTTCGTAACTCTTAACGAGCGGTGAATACCCCTTCTTTAAGTCTTTACAAAAAAAAAAAAATGAACCATTAATGCTTTATAAGCATTTTAACGAGTACGTTATTTTATTAATAATCCTTCCTTAACCTTAATTCTAGCGTAAGCATAAGTCACAATGACTTATGCTAGCACTGTACGAAGACTTATATATCTAGTCTATAAGGTCTCTAAAACTTTTAACATCAATTAGCAAAAGAATAGAAAAATTCTGATTTCCAATAGGGTCAGAAAATTGATAGTATAAAATGTCCTTGTAAGTCTGTCCCGTCGGACTATATTTGACAATACTATAATTTGTCGATTTCTATAATAGTTACCACTTACACTGATCCAGATTTATGAAGTCGACGATGATGCTTTCAACCACTTAATGGATCTTATCCAAACAATGGACACGGGGATCGCGATTCCCATCATTACGAAAAAAAGAAGGTCGACATTGTCAATCGCTAGAATATTTGCATTCGAAGTTGGCTGATAGAACTTCAAATGCGATAACCTCCCCAAGGTACCTAAGGTTAGCTAAGCTACCTTGTTATCTTACTGGCTTCGAACTTAACCAACCTAAATAGGTGCACACACGTAATTCTGAGTCGATTGGTATTACACACACACACACACACACAAAATGAGTTTATCTTAATTCTTTTTAAATTTTCATACATAATATACGCACTAGTACGAGTGATGTAGGGTACAACGAGTTAGTCATATATTAATTAGTTAGTATTAAGGCAAAAAACTTTATCTATTAACTTTAGTAATTTATGATTTTGAGACAACAAGCGACAGATGTCTGCGTATTACTAAATTGAATTAAAATTTTGTAAATATTGAAGAATATTGTATGAATTGTATAGAATCGTTGATAGAGTTAACTTAGGGTAAATGATTACAATATGTATATTATAAGGCAGGAAACTTTTAATTAGAAAAGAAATTTATATTCCGCAAAAAAAACTGTCAAATGTTTTCGTCATTCATTATAATTTATAATACTAATCACAGATATTTTTATATATATTAAGTTGAAATAAAATAAAATTGTTACTTATTTATTTTAAATGAGTACATGCGATCAGTTAAAACTAGTTTTATTCACCTTTTAAAACAGATAGGTACACACCCCCTTTTTTTCTAATAGAATATCTCAACGTTTTTAGCGTTGCTTCTGCTAGAGAGAGATAATGAATGTCGACTACTGATAACAACTACTTATGGTATAAAATATATATATATATATATGTGTGTGTGTATGTAACAAAATATATACATTTATTAAGTATAGAAAAAAAAAAAACACAAACAAATTCACCGCAATTTGAGACTTTTATCGTTAACAATTTTATAAACAACTGATAAAATATCAAGAAAACAACAAAGTATTAACTTACGTTGTTTATTTATCAGTTTTCAATTACTAAAATTATCAAATAATTATATATAGCGGCGAATTGCAATTATCAGGATTATTTTTCAATATTCGATACGTAAACGATAAAATGTTCTTCGCTTTCAGTCGAATCGTTAATACCCACCATTTAATTCGAATGTCGTGTGAATAAAAAACACTGCATTCTTTTTCAAGTTTATGGACGTTAATCTGCCTAAAAATTACTCTCAAAGTACAGCGAATATACTCGTTTAATTACATCTCTATACTGATATATGTAGACAAATAATAGATAACTTATAACATATAGCAGGTACTATATGTAACATAGATGATATGTAACATACAACATGTAACATGTAAGTTATAACATAAAGCAGATATTACATAACATATAACGCATAACATATAACATAAAACATATCACATGTAAGAAATCAGATAAAATATATATCATATAACATGTAACATAAAATATATAACATGTAATATATAACACATAATATATAGCATATAATATATAACATACAACATATAGCGTCTAACAACTAACATAAAGATGCGACATATAACATATAACATAAACCCTATAATATATTAGTTTGGGGAAAAAGAAATCCATTATTTTTATATTAACTTCAGGACTTTATTTAACATGCTTCGGATTGTCCGATTTGGGTC
>KK351013.1:4469566-4495265 GCA_000671755.1 Glossina brevipalpis
CCCCCCCCCCCCCCCCCCCCCCTCATTTTCATTTTAGCAAAAAAAAATTGAAAAATCTAAATTTCCATTCTCTACAAAATTGGGTGAACCTGGTTGATTTTTTACATTTTTAAGGGAAACTCGATAAAACTTTTTGTTGAGAATTTCTTCCAATTTGTTAATACTGATAAAAAAATCCAAAAAGAAAATATATTATTTATGTTGCACTGTACACGTATCCTTTGACCAGTTTGGCTCATTTTTAATATCATCTTGTGCATATAAGAGCTTTTTTTTTTTGGCAAAATTTGAACCCGATATCTTAAACCAGATGTTATGCAGATAAGCATACGTACAGTTAAATTCCGAATTTGATACTCTGATCATGAGCTTGCTTCTGGGTATTGTGTATGCTTGGACAAACAAGGTACTCTATCTATATATTGGTACTCTATAATATTGGTTGGTTGTAATCGATTTTTCCGATTTTTAAACAAGTCTTGCAGGGTCGCCCATCAAACATGAAGATCAAACGTGAAGACTTTTATCGTTTTATCTACAGTGGTTTATGAGTACTCAGCAAAAAACCGAAATTTTTTTTAAATTTTGAAGATAGAAATTTTTCTACTTTACGTTGTACTGTAGGCGTGGCCTTTGACTTTGTATATAGGCCGGAGTGTACACATCAATCGACTGTATGGGTATTTCAAGATGAATTAAATGCAAAAATTTGTTCGCAGTCGAAGCACTCAAAGCAAATGGTCGCCAGGTTAGCCCATTTTCAATACTAAACTGCGTGCAAGAACTTTCAATACTTTTGCTACAATTGAAGGGAATTAGCAAACACTCCAAGAAAACCAACTGATAATATTAGTTTGGGGAAAAAGACATCAATTATTTTTTCGGTAGATGGCTACACTGGTAGANTAAAATGTACCGAATTTTCTCTTTGTTCACTTCCATTTTTAACACGCTGTAACTCACAACTGAATGCACCAAACAAAAAACAAGAAAAGAATTTTTTTTACTGCGAAATGTCACGTTTCCAACGAGCATAAATCTGAAATTGTTTGATCAATACTTTACGAGAAATCTACCAGTGTAGCCATCTACCGAAAAAATAATGGATTTCTTTTTCCCCCAAACTAATAACATAAACCTTATAACATTTAACATATAACAAGTAAAATGTAACATAAAACATACACAATATAACATATAACATATAACATGTGACATTGTGGAACGTTGCTAGTAATAATTGGAAATTTACGTTGCATGTGGCATAATATTGCAACGTTTCTATTGAAACTCCATTCTATCAATATACAATTTCTCCAATTTGGCCTAAAGATACACCCACAAGCATTCTATAAATACGTAAAACTCTTCTCGTACGTTGCGTTCCTGTATTATTAGTCCGGAAATGTTATAAATACGATTTGAATTAAATTAAACACAAGCGAATTAGAATTAGAAAACAATTTAATTTTTTTTTTTTTTTTGTAGTTGAAATGAAGAACATTTTTCTCTTTGAAGGTGAGAAATCTGATGGGTGTGGGTGTAACAACAGATCTTACACACTGAAGCTGTAAAAAGTTTTAGCAAGCGAAACTTGGATGAGGTCCTACATTATTTTAATTTCTATTGATCAATTCTGACCTTTAAAAAAACGATTCTCCTTGAAATCTCAACTTGCAGACACCATCACATTTTCTTGATGCATAACAACTTCCGAATTGATTTCAATGAATTTATCTATTTTACTTCACGATCTCCTCTGTTTAACATTATTATAAGCCAAGTATTTCCCGACCACAGTACACAGTACAGTACGCTTAAAGAATTTTAGTTCATTTTCTTAATGTTTGAGATGCAAATAACCGACCAGGACGTTTCACGTGATCATGGAGTTTCGAATTTAACAAATTCAATCTTTCAGCGATCTAGTGAGCTATTGTCTCGATTTTGTTGTCATTAGTTTTGATTGGCCTTCCACAATGTGATGAATCAAAATTACAAAATAAAATCATTTTCTGCTGGTTAGTCTTTTCTTCACTTACTTCGACTTTTATCATTAGGAAGATATCTAATATCAATTTTCATATTACACTCACTGTAGTTAAAAAATTCCCAATACGTCATCATAAAATGTGTCTATTTTTGATCAAGTTTCAGATCGCTTGGCTCAGAAGTGATAGAAATGATGTAAAAAGTTGAAATTTGGTCCGTGCATTTGAGGGATTGTTGCGTAAAATATACATGTTATAGATGGTGTATGGTACTATATATAATCTGTATTGATCATATGAATCATCGCTCACATATTTCGATCAATTTTATATAAAAAAGCGATGGAAAAACTTATCGAAGATTTAAAGTTCTCTCTTAATTTTCACTTGACAGTTGCAACAATAGACGATTGAAAGATGGACAATCCGTCGCTGTTGCTATTAAGAAAAAAGACGTATCAGGCGGCCTTCTAGCGCAGATTGGATTGAAAGATGGACAACCCATCGCTGTTGCTATTAAGAAANTGTAACTCACAACTGAATGCACCAAACAAAAAACAATACAGGAATGTTTTTTACTGCGAAATGTCACCTTTCCAACGAGCATAAATCTGAAATTGTTTGATCGATACTTTACGAGAAATCTACCGGTGTAGCCATCTACCGAAAAAATAATGGATTTCTTTTTCCCCAAACTAATATTTCTTTTTGATAGGTTAGTATGACTTGGTATTGTGAACAACTGATATAAATTTCGAGACAGATACCGGTTCGGTTAACAATAGCAGGGTTTTTTTTTTTCTTTAAACAGTATAGTTGTCAACAATTTTTTTTTTTTTCAATATTAGTTCACCTGTAGTACGATTTTCCCTAGATTGTTGAGTATAATAAGTCAATTTTTCTAGCTTTCAATCTCCAGCATTGCGCTTATAAAAATTGTTTTACTACAATTGTAGACGACTACGATCAAAACAACTTAAAGGATTTCTAATAAATATTCATTATCTGCCAATTATTTACTAATGAGTATAACTTATAGATCACCGATTTTTACAGTCTCAAACAAGTAAAGACATTCTAATCGGCTCTACACAACTTTGCCTAAAAAAATTTTTTATTTAAATTCAACATAAACAACCAAAAATTACGACTTATTTCCATGCAAACCTATGGCTTTGGCGGAAGGTATTATAGGGGAAGAGTCCTAAAGTATGAACTAACGGTTTCCAAATTTAATTTTTCTGTGAAAAAATGTTTCTTATTCTTCAACTATTTCTCTCACAATTACTTACTTTTCAGTAGAACCCTTCTAGATGATAAAGTCCAAGCAATAGATGTACTTGGCCCAATCAATTTTTACTAGGAAATAATAAAAATTAGACCCTTAATTCATATTAAAGATTTGCTATCTATAAGAAACATTCTATGGGAACCAAGAAATATATCACAAGTGTGAAACGAGGTATATTAAAGCTTCGCAAAGACATAGAAATTAAATATATATAATTTTGCTAGTTAAAGGACGAAGTTCAATCATTCAATATCGATTTAGTTTCTCTAGCAGCTTTAGAGACACACAAAAAGATGAAATAGATTCCCCTATTCAGAGCAATCAAAATTGTACACAATTTATTAGTTTGGGGAAAAAGAAATCCATTATTTTCCAATTCGAAATGTTAAATAAAGTCCTGAAGTTCATATAAGATTGGATGGATTTCTTTTTCCCCAAACTAATACATAACAACAAGTCTGTACAAAACTATTCATTTCGTTGATAAAGAATATTTTCTTAAAGTAAGCATTTCACAGTGTTTTCTTATTTTCTGTATTAATAAAATGTATTCTTTAAATTTTAAAAGACAAATCAATTCGTTTCTCTTTCTCTTTCTCTTTGAATTCCTTCGAGAATTAAATCGTTTTTTTTTTTTTTTCTAAAGCACGTTTTCGCACTTTTACATCGGAAGCGATCTTATCAAAGTTTTTCATTCCTTGACGAGACGACAAGTTGTCTCTGATGCAATAAGAAGATCACAAGATGTCAGCCAATAAATTCTTATGGGTATGAGTATTAAAAGAAATTTAAAAGAAAGGCATAATAATCATATTAATCGAATACTGAACTTTGTTAACATGAAAACACATACATACATACATATATAAGAAGCGCTCATAAGTAGATTATCTTATACTTTAAAGAGCTAGGCCATGAACTATTTAAACATCATTTATATTAATGACATTGTCTCTAGAGTTAACAGTTTCTTGCTAAATATCGTAAAAACCATTTTCGCTCCAGACAGAAACGCAACTCGATGCAATTCCGGCAATAAATTACATCAGCCAAGTGTTATCAAATATACGTAATCATAAGAGAATTATAATCTTGTGAAGACAGCAATATATCATGTCTTTAAATACATCAAAAAATAATACATAAACATATATATAGAGAAAAAAAGAAAAAGAAGAAAAAGAAAGCATGGGTTAAAATATTCTTAATGTTCTTCTACATCGCAATTATTAAATAACGTGTAACGTTTGCTGTCATGAAATTTCTTCTTTTTTTCTTTTGTGTTTTCTCTTTAAAAGACATTTCTCTCATGTTTTTTTTTTCATTGTTTTTAAAAAAATTGCATCACTTTTAAAAGCACGATAAGACACTAAAACAATTTTCCCGTTTTTTATATTCTTACAAAAGAAAAAAAAAAAAGATCATAGAGATGGGAAGAGAAAGACTTTATATTAATCGTATATATCGAGCATTAATATACGATATACGAATAAACGAGATTCCGATAATCGCACAGCAAAAGCACATATGATTTCTTGGTGTCTATAAGTGGACCTCTGGGACAATCAACCCAAGCTGGTCATTTAACATGATACATTGACAGTGTTATAACAATGATTTTATTTCGATGCCTAACTTGGTCAGTTCAAAATTGTAAAATCATTCAAGATCATTAAAACATTATTGCGCATCATGCACCTGATGGCATTCCGTCATGTATTTTCAAATCATATGCTGTCGAAATACGTGATAGTATTTCAAATATTTTTAATCCTTCTCTGTGTGTTGGGAGAGTAGATTTCTCGTTCTGCTGTACAAAAGGGGAAATAAATACCTATTTGAGAGCTACAGAAATGTAGACGTAATTTGAGTATTCCATCAAAATTATTTTTGAGCGAATTGTGATGTAACAATTAATTTTCGCTATCAAATTATTTATCTCTCCTTTCCAGCATGCCTTTCTACGCAGACGTTCAAAAGTATATAACTTTTTAGAAAGGATTTATTATGTTTTCAAGATGTTCTCTAGTCATTCATAGGCAAATGCCATGTATATATAGATTTTACTAAAGCCTTTGACGGAATCGATTATAAGTTTTTTTGGGTTTAAACTTCTGTCCTCCGTTTTTTTTCATCTTCTTTGATTCAGATAAATTGTTCCTGTCATCAGATGTCCCTCAGTGTAGCCGTACTTTCTTTGCGTCTTCTACACTACATTACACTACACTCCCTACTCTAAACCAAACCTTACGTTTAAAACAAGCTGATGATATCAGACTTTTCTTTCTTTCTTTTTAAGTCAAAAAAATTAAAATAACTTTCATCCTTAATGAGGATTGGATCCACTACTGAATATTTACGCACAGTTGGAATATGTATCATTGATTTACGTGTTCTTCCGAATCAACACATAAATCTCTCTACGAGTGAAGCTTGATCGTTGCTAGACTTTATTAAACGTTACTCTAAACGATCCCAATGTAACTAGGAGGTTGCCTATGAGCTGGTAAAAGCTACATTTAAATATGCTTCTGTCATATCATTTCCTTGCTATCATATACGTTAACACAATTGTTTCAATTCAGAAGTAATTCTTCTCCTTCGCTCTTAGGAATCTAACCTTGGTTCTAAGTTAAGGGGGAAAGTAGGTTTATCGTATGGGTTTTTACTTCTTACTTAAATTAATAAATAAATAAAATAATAATATATACAAATGAATTTAAAAAATGATAATTAAATCACTCGCTGGCTTCAATGTTCCTAACCGTTCTTGTAGAATCATGTAACTCATCCAATATGGACTTAACTATAAGCTTTTCAAGCCATTTAGAATCTTTTGGAAAATTTATATGACTTCGATATTGGACGTGGTAAGAACTATCGAATTAACTTGACTTTATCAGCGAGTCTTCTTAATGTCGTACTTAAATTAAATTTTATTCTTTAATGTCTCATATGTTTTGCTCTGAAACGTAAAATTTGCCAAATTCTCTACATATTTTCATTCGTTTAGTGGTATACTGCTATTCCAGAATTTCATTGGTTGCGAGTATACTTCTGTATTAGATCTGTACAAGATTTTCTTTTACTCTTTACATACTTTATGAAAACTAAGTTCAAATTCTGTTCAATTGCTCAATTCAGCTATTCCTTCGTATGTATATAAATGACTAAAACATATTATATTTCACATTTGATTTATATGTTTTATTATTTATTTATCTATTTATTTAGTCTATTTATTAAATATTATATAATTTCAAAAAAAATATCACTATAAAAATCACGCTTGATGAAATTATAGGCGTTAAAATTCTCTAGCTTTCTTAAAATTTTAACTTTATATTTTCTTATTTTTACCTTTCAAAACGTACGTTTAATCATGCAAGCGACACTTTCTGTACGTGTCTATGGCGCTTTTATCAGCAAGCGAGACAACGAAAAATTTTATGTGGAGACAACTTAACGCTTAACTCAAAGACAGATATGTTTAATTACCTTTGCACTCAGTGTTTGTTGACATTTTAAAACAGCTGTGAAAATTGTTTTTG
The DNA here is from genome assembly GCA_000671755.1 of Glossina brevipalpis. Taxonomy (NCBI): domain Eukaryota; kingdom Metazoa; phylum Arthropoda; class Insecta; order Diptera; family Glossinidae; genus Glossina; species Glossina brevipalpis. Next base: position 4,476,400 of record KK351013.1, read on the forward strand.
TTATCTAGCTAGATAATTCATAATTCTTGCTTTTCTTCCGAAAATATATTTCGGATACATAAACTAAAAGTAAATACAAAATAAAGGAAAATTTTGTTGTACTGAAGAATACACAAGAACATCTTACATTTTTAACTTCTTCAAAATATTTCAGCCAATCAGCGACAGCGGTAAGAGCAATAGAAAAAATATGCCTGAAGCTCGCAATCCATTGGAAGCTTTTATGAGTGCTGTCTATAATACGATTGATGGACCAGTAACATGGTTTCGAGGTAATTTGACTTAAGGTGAATTTATACAAGTATTTCAAAACAACTAAAATCGATGTACTCTTTTTACTACTACATTACATAATAACATAACCCCCAAATGTCAATTAAACTTGTGTACAAACAACTGGTAATCTTTTCTTTTTTTTTTTTGACAGAAAGTATCGTTGAACCGAATCAAAAAAAATACCCTTGGTATCATCAGGAATATCGTCGCGTGCCTACCATTGATCAATGCTATACTGACGATGTAGTTTGCCGGTTTGAGGCTGATCAACAATTTCGTCGTGATCGGATGGTGGACAATGAAGTTGTCTCGATTTTACGGCAACGTTTCGAGGATTGCACATTGTATGAAGCTCCCGATCATCTTGAAAAGTGCAAAGGTGTTCTAGATCAATACGAGAAAGCTGCTGAAAATTGGTTTATCAAATGTAAAAATTTTAATACAAAAAAAAAAAAGACAAATTTTTAATTTTTACTTTATATGAATAGATGGCGATTTGGGCGCTTATACGAACGCAAAGAGCGCTTATATGAAACAGAAACATCGTCTAATTTGGGAGCGCCGTTACGGCCCAGTTGGTACCGGAAAAAATAAACGTGAAGAAGTCCCTGAGGAGTAATTTCAATCATAAGATTTCTTTACAAGAATAACAAAAATGCTTATGTATAGAAGGGGTGAACATAAGTAAAACCCCAAATCTATTAATAGAAAAACTGTTGTAATTTTTTTATGATTTTATATTATCTGGAAAGTGGAAAGTTTATAAAAATCTACACTAGTAAGAGCAGTCATTGATATTTAGTGCCAACGATAGTTGTGCTTATTTTTTTTTTTTTTTTGCGAGAAAAGAAGATCTAATTTAGGAACGTCAGTCTTCAGGTTAAGGCAATTTAGCTAATGGAAACTAAAGGTTTGTCCAAGAGACTTTTTTTTAATTTATTTAAGCTGTTCATAGTTTTGGCAGTTTTTCTTTCTTTGCCTTCTGCAGTTCTCGTTCCTCCCAATGGTATGTATGTAATATTTTGTAAACGCTGCCTGAATAATTTGTAAAACTGTAAAACTTGAGCATTCGCCCATACTTGTTTTGCATCAAAATCCAATATTCGCAAAGAATCTAAGGATTTTGCTCTAGATAGAGCCACATAAGCTTGGCCAGCTTCAAATACTTTTGATAAGGACATCTCAACACAATCAAGAGTTAGTCCTTGACTTTTATGTATAGAGAATGCCCAGGCCAATTTTAAAGGCACTTGACGTCTCGTTACTGTACCACCTGTGGGAGTTTTAATAATCCATTTCTCCTGTTTACATGCGTACTCGATTTTGTTTTTAAAACGCACCACTGGCATACCTTTTTCCATACGTATAACAATACCGCGAGCACCATTTACTAATCCTGATGATATGTTGACATTCTTCAATAGCATCACCTGTGCATTAACTTTTAAGTAAAGCGCTGATGTTGCTTGAACTTGAGAATCTAATTGTTTTGTCATATGCGCATCAGAGTCTTCAGCTTTGAATAGAATCTTTTCTCCTGCCAAATTTTCAAGTTTAGTCTCATTGATGGAATCGGCATCGTTGGTATGCGAACATAACTGAGTAGCCAGGATACCATTACTTTCAATGGTCTGTTTTGAAGTTGCCATTAAACGCTTCGTTATCTCCTCGTTAACATGGCCAATACGTATATGATTAAGAATTTTTATAAATTCAGGATCGGATTGGCGATGAACGTCCTTCAATTCATATACAAATTCAATGCATTTGTCCCAAGCGTTTGATTGAAAACAAAAGCGTTGCTGTTGCTGTAAGTCAACACTTCCAAGAGTGGAATTTCTTTTAGTAACCGGTGGCAGTTGCAAAAAATCACCACAAAGTATAAGTTGAATGCCGCCAAAAGGGCGATCATTGCGACGTACATGACGCGCCACGGCTTCCATTTTCTATAATAAAAGCAAAATTATAATTTATTTCATAACTCCATTCTAAGTTCTTATAAGGCTTACATCAAAAAATTCTCCATCGACCATAGAAATTTCATCTATGATTAGGCGCTTACATTTCCGCCAAGCTTGAGCTGATACTGGTCGCGATGCCAGTTCATAGCAACGTTGCAATGAAGCCTCGCCACTACCAATGCCAGCGAATCCGTGCAAAGTAACTCCGCCTGATAAAAAATTCTGATAAATATTTTCATTTCCAAAATATTAAAGTAACCTACTTATTAAACAAGCAGCCACGCCTGTAGAAGCTGTAGCCACTGTTCCATCCGGAGGCAAAGCTGAGATAATTCTACGTAGCAGGAAGCTCTTACCCGTTCCAGCTGAACCAGTAAAGAACACATTTTTACCAGATGTACAAGCCCGCATGACTTCCATCTGTTCTGCACATAATTTTATGGAATCTTCCGCTACTAAATCGTTGGTTGATGTATTCTGGTAAAGCTTTTTAGCAGCGGGCACATCACTGGCTTTCTTCGTCGATCCATCACCATTTTTGATTTCGTCGTACTTACGTTTTCTGCTGTCGCTCGACAAAGGAGAATTTTTCATTACGAGACCGGCCTTTTTACGAGCCAAAACCATTTCAGCTTTTGTGACTGGAGAAAGTTCTTCAAATGTTGACGGTTTTTCCGATAACATATACGCCCGTAATTGCTTTTGAGCCGCTACCTCGTCTATTTGTTCGTTGCCATTTATTTTAATGAAAATTGTTCTTAGAAAATACATCAGCGGTGTCGGAGGTGCGTTCGATAAGTACATAACGCAATTTTCAGTTTTAAAATTAATAGATGCTTTACCCTCCGACATGAACTTTTTGTGCATTATTATATTTTTCATTCTGAATTTAAGAGGTTTACTTTTGTCGGTAGAAACGTCAAGCAAAAGTTCATGAAGAGCGTTTCGTATCAGTCTTAATGTCGCAGTTTTATAAGATAGCTTGCGACCAACGACACCAAGAGCATTCGTCCATTCAATATTAACAGCACAGATTAAAGCATCATTTAAGTCCATATTTGCAAAGTATTATAGACGCAAACAACAAATTAATAAATTGTGAACTTAAGGCACTCAGGTACAAGAAAATAAAGAAATTGGCGCGTTTCAACACGTCATTTGAAGGTGCTACAATTTTGAGTTGCCAAGTTACTAGAAATACTATTTTTAATCCTTATTTAGAATCTCAAAAAAATGCAAGACATATAAGCTTGGCAACCAGATTTCTGACACATAATTCTACATTTTCGAAACGGGCGCTAAGATAACAACGGTTTTTGTTTAAAAACTAATTAAGCAAAATGAAACTATAAATACTGGAAACTTTAATATTCTAGTCTACTCACGTTATTTTATGAAATTACAGCAAAAGCGATATTTTTTTAATTTTCAGCGAATACGTTTCGTTGTTTTATTTGTCTTTCTTGTAAAGACATTTAAATTTGCTTTGTATAGATTGTTAATTGTAAACTTTTTGTTTCGTTCCAAGTCAGTAAAAAATTCATGTTTCACTTTTTGTATTTGGCCATACATTTAAAGTTTATTTCAAAAAGGAAGGCAAAGAAAAAACACGATATAAATACGAAAATATCATAAAACTTATATTTAGCTATTAGAAATAGACAAAAAAAATGAAAAGAAATAATTCTTTTATGAATAAAAAACAGAAATGTAATTTTTTTCTTGAGAGAGTGTATTTACCTTTTCGATTTAATAAAGAAAATTCTTCTTCTGTAATTCATTGGTCTATCAACTAATAAGACGCTACGTTGATAGCACGCGCATTTGAGCGCGAATTTTTTTGTTTGAAAATTAATAACGTTAGCGACTTAATGGATACAGTTTGAATTCAATTGTTTACACAATTCTAACTTATTTCTCGTGCGGGATGTACAACTAAACGAACACTTTTTATATAAGTTTTTTTTTTTAAATTAAAGAAAGTATAGTTAGAATGAATTATATACGCGTAAAGATGACGTATATAGCGTGAATATGATATTATTTCAGAACTAGAACTAATACGTTCCTACGATTTATGGTGTTTTTGATTTGTTTACAGCTTTGATAATTAATTTATTAGAGCGGATCGTTATTGATTTTAACTTCTTCAAGAGACCAATGTGTTATCAAGTAATCAACTTGAATTCTGTTTTGTAGTTTTTCTGTATGTTTAAGATGTTTGCTTTTTCTTTTAAAGAAGGACAAGAGCTACGAGAGTCACCAGGTGTATCTGAATTTGTTATTTAGTTTTCTTTGCCTAAATACTTGGATCATGATACCAATATCAATATTAAGGTACCAACTTTTTAAAAAAAATCCAGATTTTAAAAAATCCAGTTGAAGTTTTGATTTTGCTTCTCGTATATTATACAAATACTTATAATCAACTTTATATGTTACATGCAAGTTAGACAAATAGTTTTGTAATGTAGCCTCTAAAGTAGACTGAAGTTTACAGAATATTTCGCTTCCCGTGAATAATTATGACTAAAATTATGATTTAATTTAATCTTTGTGTGCTGGTCAAGAAAACGGACATCTGGTATCGCGCAAATGTGATATAATAAAGTGTAGCAAAAATTATTACGCATTACAGACGTAATTATTTCTAATATATATGTGTAAATATTCTAATTTATTATTAGCTATCATGTAATGTTTAGGTAGTCTTAGGAAATCGTACAAGATTCATAGAACTCCTATCTGTCCATCATTTAGTAACAATAAATAAAAAAAAAAAGTCTACCATTGCAGTGTTTTAAACACAGTGAACAGTGTCACTACACAATTGAATAAACAAAATAACGTTTGAAGTCGCTTGGCAACTCTGTTAAGAATTGAGCAAAACAAAATTTATATTCGCAATTATTTTAATCGAACATTTATCGTTGCCGTAAAAGGTTGAACGCGAACGTTGCGCGAGTGTTAAAAGTGGAAAGAAAAAGAACACAAACAGAAAATACAATATTTTTAATATTGGATGTGTTAGAAACTTACACACATGCACACTCATTGTAGTATATATTCATAAAAGGGGGGAGCAAAATAATGATAACAATAACAGCAGCAGCGAAACAATGAGAAAGACGGGTATCTTTTCGAGCATGCTGCCGTCAGTATCTGAGTTGTTGTTGTAAAAGAGAAATAAAAATATGTGCAAAAAAATCGTTGGGAATTTCTGAAAATACGCCAAAAGTTTTTATTGAAAATAAAAAATAAATTTTAAATGAAATTGTGATATTTTTACAACAACAATAATGAAATGCAATGAAAACTAAAATAAATTTATAAATAGTAATAATGTGCTTGGCAAGAAGGGAATGAATGACGAGAAAAAGGGAAATGAATCTCTGGCAGAAAGATAAACCCAAAAAAAAAGGGAGCAAAGCAAAATAAAATGTGAAAAAAGTTCTCACGAAAAAATTACGTGCATATATATATATATATATATATATATATATATATATATGTATATTTTTATTTTTTATTTTTGAATGAATGAAAGAGAAAAACAATGCGAAAATTGTAGAAGTAATCGAAAAAATTAAGCAAATCTAACAAAACGGAAAAGTGAATGCAAATTGTTTCGATCTGGCGACAACAACGACATGAATGTGCATGTGTGCGTATAAATTTGAAAAGCGTGAGTGTGTTTGTGTATTAAATTTAAAATTAGAAAGAATTTGTTAAAATAATTCTTTGCGTTGGGATTTTTTGCCCGGCCCGTAGCCCAGTTCATTCTTTGTGCATAATATAAAAAAAATGCCCGAGCCCCAAACGTGAGAATAAACTGCACACTCATCAGAATTCTATTGTAATATAAGTGTATGTGTATGTACTGTCATCAAATCATGATGTAAAGACTTTCTTATTATTATTGTGTCGTCGCTTGTCATTTGCTGGCCTTTAATCCAAAAGAACGTAAAAATTTTTACGCGCGTCTGCCAGTCCGCAGCTCGTTACTTTTAATCACGCTTGTTAGTTCTCTGTTTACGCGTACGTGTGAATGGGTTCGCTTGTATTTAATAATAATATTAATGTGTAATAGTAATAATAATAATAATATATTAATAATAAATTAGACGATATATATATATATATATATATATGCGTCTTTAAGTGAAGAATAAAACACGCGCTTCAGAATAATGACAAGAATAATAAGAACAATAACAAAAATAATATAACCATAACAAGAAATTAGATATCTTTCACATCAATAATTCACTCGCTTCTCAATTTAATAATAATCAACCCATGCTCTCTTGTTAAGCTCCCTATCAACGTGAGACACAGACAAATGTGCTGAACAAAACAATAACAAGCAAAACAGAATCGCGCAGATTCTTAGAATTGTAATAAACAGAGATGAATAAATTTCAATTCGAATACTATGAAAATCCTTATCAGAAATTAAACAACTGGTATATAGTTGAATTTATATATATATATGTATGTATATATAATATATATATGAATACGACAACAAGGGCCACTAATCCAATACCAAGATAATTCAAATTGGAATTTGGTCATTTACATGCGACAAGGTTTAACTTGACAGTTCAAGTGAGCAACACTACCAGTTTAAAGTTGCAGCTGTTATCATCAGCGTTATTTTAGCCATCATTGGGCTATTGGTCTAATAATTCGTCATTCAATTCAAATGTATATTCTGTTCAAGCCATTAATTACTTCGTGTATGTGGAATTGAAGTGTTGAGTGACTGTGAATGTTGGATTTGATTTCGCGATTTTCATATCTTGTTCCTTTCTGTGTTTTATTAGTTACCGTGTCTATCTTTAAAAAGAAAATAAAATTTTATTTTCTTTTTCTTTTTCTTTTTTTTTTTTTTTTGCAATTTTTATGTGTTCGATATATGAAAAAAGCCGCAAAACCGATAAATGTTTTTATAAAGAAAAATGATGATGTGATTTTGCCGACGGCTTTGTAAAACACAATAAATTGGAAATTTTTAGAAAATGTGCCAAAAATTATTAAAATTAAATAAATGAAAGAATCTATTTTTATCTTAAAAATTGTGAAATTTTATGAAATATTGCAAAAATAAAGTAATTGTGAAAAATGTCGCTTAATATATTAGATGGAAAGAGCTTTATTCAATTTCGGCTGAAATTGACTTAAAGTTTTAAGAAAAGTGAAAAAATAAAAAATAACTATCATTAACGGTTATTCGGGTTTTTCATTAACGTCGTGAGGTTTATTAAACATGACCGAATACGTAACGCCGCCGAATATACACACCGTGTTAAAAAAATATCAAACAACTGCTCCGAAAAGTCTTCAGGGTCCCGGCCATACTTTAGCGACTACAGGGGGCGGTTGCCCCCCTGGTGCCAATTGTGCTTTAGATGCCAGTATTAATGGCAGTGGGGGTTCTGGTGGTGTTGGGCCCGCTTTGGGTCCAAACGATATACATGGCTTGGCCGTTAGCATGCGCTCCAGTCCTTGTGATTTAGCCAAAGCCGGTCATTGTCCTCTGAATACGCCAGCCTCCTCGCAATCATCATCTGCCAATCCCGCCTTGCCTTTGATTAAAAAGGAAATAATCACTTCACCAGAACCTGTTCCACCACCTCCACCACCTCCCCCGCTTCATGATCTTCCGGAGGGTCCGCCACCTCCTACAACTGTGGCTCCTTTGCCGCCAACTATTAAAATTATGCCTCCTCCCCCACCCGAAGTGTCTCAGCCGATATTGTCAGCTGCCGATTCCGGTTCCGGCGAACTCTATGAGACACGTTTGGAGGGTAAGACGATCGGTTGTTTTTCATTGGGCGGCGAAATGCGTCTTTGTTTACCACAATTCCTTAACAATGTTTTGGCTGATTTTTCTCTTGAACAAATCAATCGAAGCTTTGACGAGCTGGGTATTTTTTGTTCTCAATGCACACCCGATCAGCTTATGGAATTTAAGGCAGCTAAAATATTACCGTCAGATGTCAAGTCTAGTGGTCTCATTACACGTACTGATGCTGAACGTCTTTGTGCCGTTCTACTGCATCGTTCTGATCGTAATAGTTACATTAACGTAGAAGATATACCTAAAGGCGCCATATCGTTCAAGGTGTATCATCGTTGCTTTGGGAAATGTGAAGGCATATGTACGCCGGATATGTACTCTTATACAAAACCTACTTGTATTATGTGTTTGGAGTGCAAAGGTTGGTTTTCGCCGCAGAAATTTGTCGGTCATGTGCATCGTAAAGTTGAGAATCGTACTTGTCATTGGGGTTTTGATTCGCGCAATTGGCACGATTACTTGCACGTTGCTCTAGATGTAGAGAATCGTGAGAAATATCAAAAAATATTAGATGAATTGAAAGAAGTGGAGATTAAGGAACAACAGAAAGTTCAGCATGAGATAAATTATTTGAAAAGAAAGGTAAGCAAAAAATTTTTTTATTTAACTACAACTTTCAATAAGAAATTTAAAAACATTTTTTAGGACAGATTTTTTTTAACTTAAAAAAATTAAAAAAACATATTTTTAATTCAGAATACATATAAGATTCTAAGGAAGCGATTTGGCGAAATCATTTATATAAAATCTTGAAGTTATATTGCGTTCCGTTCTCAAAACCTGTGTTGCGAGAAAAAGGTTTTTTGATGTTTTGAAACACTTTTTATGAATAAGCAAGTTTGGTCAACTTTTTCGAAAATACATGACACATAAAATGCGTTATAATGACCTGATTTTGCTCGGTAGTAGCGACGAGCGAAGCGAACAAAGAGAAGAAACATAATCAATACGCATTAGTGACTCACACTTATTGAGAATTTCAAGTTCATGTGAACGATATCAGTTCACAATCCCTAGCACGAAAGAGATTCAGCTGTTTGTCTAGACCCCTTGATCTAGGAAATACATCACAGCGCGCGTTCAAACCAAAGTTATCAAGGACCTGTTTTTGCTCAATCTCGATGTTGCTAGATACAATTTGTCTGTTTAAGAAGCTAGTATTCTATGAAAGGACAAGTCCACAGGTACGCCTTCACTTTTATAAATATTGACGTATTCTTTTGTTACAATAAATTTACGATTATTTTTTTTCCTCTCTTTAGCCTCTTTAGTAATATCAACACCATAAAACCTTTCCCTTTCTATGATCAAATATTCTTCCTCATCGCTTTTCCTCGACAATTATGTGCTCACAAAGTTCCTAATTTGCTGCATCTGTTGAAGATAAAATTGCACTTTTACACTTTACTCTAAATCGAAATGACAAAAATAAAACAAAGTTAGATTTCTGTAGACCAATTCATGAACAATTTCAAAGAAGCCATTTCAAATTTTCAAAATTTTTGCCAGAAACATTGAAGGATTTCAAATCGTTTTCAGTTTCATATCTACCCAATGATCCTTGCAAAGAAGTTACACTTATGTATTTTTGTTTTGAAATAATATTAATTCTGAAATAATATTTTTTCTAAAGATATCTCTTAACATATTAAAGAAGTTAGAAATCAAGTTAAGACATTTTACACTATAACTTCCCAGCAGGGATGCATTTAGCGTAATGAGTCTTACCGAAGAAGTACGTGAGTAAAGGCACGAAATTGTTGGGGGAAAAAAGTTGTTGTGATTAATGAGTTTTTTTTCTACATATTCTAGAAGATTCAAAACATTAAATAAATTTAAAAAAAAAAAAAAAAAAAAAAAAAAAAAAAAAAAATAAAATAAAAAAAAAAAATAAAATAAAATAAAAAAAAAAATAAAATAAAAAAAATTAAATCTGAAGTATCACACATGCTTGTATCTTCCTATGAAAATATATCCGACATCTGTATCGAATAAGTTTTACTTACAAACTTAATTTGTTGTTGTACGGTATTAATAAGCAGTGCTCTCTTAGCGCGACTCACAAGTGCTACCTTTTTTTTTTTTTTTACGAAGTCTTTTAGTACCTCTTTAAATATATAATAAATCTGACACTTACCAAACAGTACAACGATGTTGAAAAATGTAATCTTTTTACAAAACAAAAAAGAAAAAAAAAAAAACAAGAAAAAAAAAAAAGACGAAATGATGGAAATTTAATTAAAATTAAATTGTTTATAAGCATCAAATATTTACAATTTAATTGAGTCGATATAATAACGGCGGCACCTTATACGAAGGCAGCAGACACATTTGTACGTCTTTTGTACATGTGTGTTTATGTGTTTGTGTGTATATATACATGTATGTAGAAGTAAACGTAAATGTACTTATAAGCGTAAAGAGCGACTACGTACGTACATCAATTAAAGAATACTTGAAAGATTTCTATTGTGAGTTTATTATATGTGGGCACCCCCTTGAACTTGTCTAACGTTTAACTTGGAATTGAATACAAATTATGCGTTCATATCTTATTGTTTGTCTAGATGATGTTATTAAGGTAAATAATAACAGAAAAGTGGGATTTAGGTGTACGTATAATGTACCTGTGTGTGTGTGTGTGTGTGTGTGTGTGTGTAAAAGTTAATTTAACGTCAAGTTAATTGATATTTATCGACTTATGTGATTTTAAACGGCTTAAAATTGTTGATAGTTAGCTTGATGGCATGTTGTGTTGTAAATCTGTCGTTCTTCTTCGGTTGCAATTTGCATAAATTTTATAATATATTTACAACAAACTACCGGCTGCTTGCAGCATACATACATACATACGTACGTATGTGTATTTATGTGTATTATTCAAGTAAAAGAGAGAAAAACGAAAATAAAAAAAAAAACATAGAAAAGAAAATTTAGAAACATCAAATTTAAAACGAATAAAATGGTTGATTTAGAATGAATTATTTTGTGCAACAAAGAAGAAGCAATAAATACAATAACAACAACAACAGCAATAATAATAATAACAATAATGATAATGATAATAACGATAATAATAATAATAGACGAATGTGACCTACAACAAGGCATTTGTGTCACTTATGCTAGTAGCGCAACAGTAGGCATTTTGTTCATTATTTCGGAATTGTACAAAGCGTGTGCAGTTTCGATCCATCATATGTGGCATAAATTGTAACTCTCTCTCTTTCTCTTTCTCTCTCTTTGGGTGTGAGTTTGTGTTTTTGTTTATATGTATTATGGCTTAGTGTGTGTTCGTATATTTAATATTTTGTGTGCACTTCATCGATTGCAGTCGACAAAAGTATATGAGCATTACTTATATATATATATATATATATATATGTGTATGAATGTTGGCTTGTGTTTAATTGGTTGCTTGATTTTCTTTTTTTTTTTTTTTTTAAATATATTTTTTTTGTCTGCTTGGGCTGCCTGCCTGCCTGCCTGCTTGCTTACTTGCCTGCCAGTCTGTCTGTTTAACTGTCTAACTTACAGACTAAGCTTCGACAAGCCGCGCCATAAGTTTTTTGCTTCATAAGCATTTGCTCATTGACCCCAAAAGGTGAAGCTAAATTGTTGCTAGCTCTGTCTGTGTTTCATTCTTTGAGTGTTTATGTGTTTATGTCGTATAATGGCACATTTAAACTTTGTAACATATTTGTTCTGTTTCTTTGTTTCTATACAAGCCGACAAACGACTTAGTATATTAGATTTGTTATTCCATTTGTAATAGTCAGAATAGCACATAAGATGATCACACTACAAGAGACATATTTTTTGTGTGAACAGAAAAAGGAAATTTTTAATCTAATCATGTAAGATCCCTAGTCAGGATGGTTGGTCTATAGGTAATAGGGAAAGAGAAAAGACAGAAGTAGTATTTGTAAAAGACTCTTTGAGATAAGACTCAAATCATTAATCTCGGAATTTCATGCGTTTATAACTTTTACAATTAGAGAGTTGTTCTAAATATCTCTCTTCAAATATTCATTAGTGGTCCTCTTGTTCCTACTTTTTGTACACAGTAGTATTATGATCTAAATAGCAGAGAGAACTATAGAGAAGAGAAGTCTTCATACAACTCTCGAGCTTCTTCCTACTTCCTCCCGTTGCCGGGAATTAGTAGTTAAAGCCTTTATCTTGATTTAGACGCCATGGAGTGCATGACGTTTATATAGTTGGAACCTAGTAAAGGTAGAAGATTTGGCATATTTATGTTCAGCTGGCCACAGATATATAATTTCCTTAGTTAATAGATGAACACAGACAGAGGAACTTTAAAAACTCAGATGTAAGCAGCATAGGTTTGATCATCAAAAATGCACTCATTTCAGTCAGTCGTCTCCATCCTTCGCTCATTTTAAATCTTAACTGTAGCAAAATATGAAATATTTCTGCGGTTTTACTGAAAGCTGACAAATGGATGGAAAATTAAGACTAAAACTTGAAGTATTCTGAGGCAGCAGCCACACATGTTTAGTTTGATATAATTCGCCGGATAAAATTCAAGAAGAATTTTAAAACATTTTCATGCTTATGGTGATGGTGATGGTGGGTATTCGGAGTTCGACTTAAGCTGACTTTAATTTTCTTATCTGGTTTTTTTTTTCTATTTCGTTCATTCTTCAAATATCGGAAATTGTTGCTCTCAAACATTAAATTGCATTAAGCAACTTTGTTTTTTTCTTACATATGGTATGTTAAGCAACAATAATAATAACAACAAAGAACAAATACAAAAAAAAAAAAAAAAAAAAAAAAAAAAAAAAAAAAAAAAAAAAAAAAAAAAAAAAAAAAAAATGAGAAAAAGAATTTAAACCTACACTAATTCCTTCAAACAACTTATTCCATTCCAATAAGTAATTGTTCTTTATGCTAATTATTTTAGCTGGTGGATGGTTACATACAGATTTTGTTACATTTTGTTGTTGTCATAGCTGTAGACTGCAGATTTTTTTAGTGTTTTTTTTATTTATATTTCTTAATGTTATTCTTATACGTTATGTTTATATTTATATGTAGGTCATTTATATATATATATATAGATATATGTATGTATGTATGTATGTATGTACATATATATATATTTCAATAAGTGTAGGTAGTGTTATGTTTGATAAAACTGTAGGTTAATGCATTTCAGGCATTTCTCGTTTTTTTTCTGAAAAACATGTTTATTCATATATAGCAGACGAGGCTGTAAGAAAATAAAGTTAATTTTTATGTCCTCCGTCAGTATGTCTGTAAATTTTGTTACTTTGAACGCACCCCCCGCCCTCATGTATATTCTGTTTTCTTTGGCATTCATCCAGACCTTAAATTCATTGCATAACTGTGGGTGGGTGTATCAGCAAGGATGACGCAGTATTTTACCCGACTATAAGCCACAGCTTTAAAATGTTTTTGTTTTGCTCTACTTACGTAAAAGTACTCGTTAAAAAAAAAAACAGTGAATTGTATCTCTTATGAAATATATCAAACTTGGGTGCCTTAAATTAAAAAAAAAAAGTTTTTTTTTTCTATTTTTGACGATTGGGACTAACATGACCAATAGTCATTTAGTCATCATGCAAACCCTTTTTTCTTTTGATAATATTTTTTTTTTGTATTGAACGATTCAAAAATAGGGGGAAGGAGAAGACTAACTATATTGATTACCATTATATTTAACAAAACAAATAAGCGCAGTTTCTCAGATTATAAGACCGACCAATGAACAAATTTATAACTGGCTTCATCTTTTTTGGAGCAATTAGGATATAATGTCTTTAGCATACTTGAGAATTTTCACGATAATCAAAATTGATGTATTGGTTGTGATTTCCGTTTGATTCTAAAGTATAGTTCGCGGGAGTTGGCGCAAATTTGCCCTGCAATCCAGTCCTCGGAGTGAAGTGAAATGAATTATTTACTATTTATTTATACACTAAAAGTCCGAGCAACAAAATGTAATACGCATCCTCATGCCATTTTTAATATCTCTATTCTTGCAACAAAACAACAGTCTCTTGCGTTGCAACATACAATAATATATTTGTTGTAATGTGAGGGGGAAAATTTTACTTCAAAATAAATATACCATAAAAATTAAATGCACAATAAACAATAAAAATTANAAAAAAAAAAAAAAAAAGAAAAACACGACAACAATGCTTGTCTGCCAGACTGGCGGCTAGATTGGACGATCGACTGACTGGCTGGTTGCCTCTGGTTTAGCTTTAAGTTTAATGTCTGGCCACCACAACGTAAAGCATATGTCTAGAGTTATACGGAGTTTATACCAAACTCAGGCGCAAAAATTTTCTATATATATATATATGTGTGTGTGTGTGTGTAAAAAAGGAAACGTATTTAAGACATTCTCCCGCCAAAAGTTTAAGTTTAAATATATATATCTATCTGTATATATATATATATATATATATTTATATAGATTTATATTTATATATATTTATATTTATATATATTTATATTTATATATATTTATATTTATATATATTTATATATATATATATTTATATATATATTTATATATATTTATATATATTTATATATATTTATATATATTTCTGTATATATATATATATGTAGTATAAGTGCTTTTTTGGTCTCAAAATCATTCTGTTGACAGTACGCTATAGGTAGAGAGAGAGAAAAGAAGTGTACACCACACACATACACACATCCATGCAGCCATCGTAAAAGGCCGTTGAGTGCAATAAAATAAAATTCAAAAAAGTTCCAAAGACTCTGAGACGCAACTCGCCCAATAACAACAACAACAACAGTATATGATTAAAAAAAAAAATACGCCGTTAAGCAAGATTTTACCATAAATTTCGGTTTTATTTTTGGTTACGTTTACATTGTAGAAAACTGTTCCTTTTTCTCTTTGTAAATATTAAAAGACAAAAAAAAAAATAATATTAATAACACACAACCACAGCAGACGAACACTTTGTACAAACAAAGAATGTATAAAGAGCTATGTGTATGTTTGTGTTTGTGTGTATGTGGATATGTATGCGTGTTTTTTCAAAAGACAATTTGGTGTGGAGCCTGATGACTGACTGAGTGGTTGGCTGGCTGCTGTTTGTTCATTGCCATTGTAATGCTGGCTGCTAAATTATATATTTTTGGCGCATTTGTTTATACATTTTATTATTATTTTTTATTTTTTTTTTATTTTTTTTTTTATTTTTTATTTTTTATTTTTCCTCTTTTGCTACAAAGTCAAGAGACATTAACCGGTCGGTAAGATGGTCATCGTGTGTTAAACCGGTTCATGTTTTTTTTGTTTTTGTTTTTTTTTTTTATATTGTTTTGTTTCTTTTTTCATTTTTTTTCTTCTTCTGTTTTTTTTTTCTTCTTCTTCTTGAAGTATTCAGCAAATAACAACAGATGATTTGGTGCCGTAAAAAACGAAAAGTCTCAGTGTGAACGTTTGCGTGTTAATGCGCTTACAATGTTGTTTTGTTCGTTATGTTTGCAAAAGTTTACTGAAACATTATAGCGTGAAACTCCATGCAATTCTTACNAAAAATCAAAAAAAAAAATAAAAAGAAAAAAAAATACAATAAAAATAAAAAAAAAATAAAAAGAAAAAGAAGAATGGAAGAAAAATAAAAAGATAAAATAAAAAGGAAAATAAAAAGAAAGATAAAAAAAAAAATAAATATAAAACGAAAAAGAAGAATGGAAAGAAAAATGAAAAGAAAAATAGAAAGAAAACGAAAAATAAAAATTAGAAGAAAAAAAATAAAATAAATATAAAAATAAAGGAAATAAGAAAGCTATATTCGGCTAAGCCGAATCTTTTATACCCACCACCCTTAACTTAAAAAAGAAGGAAAAACAAATTTGTAATAGGTGGGTGTGGCAATGAAGGAACTTCCAATGCTTCTACCAAATTCGAAGCCGACAACTTCACTTTTGCGGTCAAGATAATGTTTACCACAAACATTAGATAGTTAAGCAGCCAGACAGATGGACAGACGTACCGACAGATACGTCTAGGTGGATTCAGAATTCCATACTGATGAAGAATATATATATTTTACGGGACTTCTGAAGAATTCTTCTTAATATTATAAACGTTTCCACAAAAAAATTTTATTTCAATATTCTATTATATCGAATAGGCGTCATCAGCCCTTACCGTTTTTGCACAGAAGCTACGGGATAGCTAGTGATAGCTAGTGTAATATGTGGAAATTTTTTATAAATCTAGCCTAGCTGCCATGTTTTATGAGTATTAAGTAGAAAAAACCAATTTTTTTGCTACTGAAAATAGAGATGGTCTTAGTCTACGTCGTATTGTGAGCGTGTCCTTTGAGCGAATTAGCCCATTTTCAATACCAACCTGCGTGCAAGAACTTTTAATGTTCATAACAAATTTGAAGCCGATATCTTCATTTTCATGGCCAGGAGAATGTTTGCAACAGACATTATACAGACGGACAGACGAACATGCTTAAATCGATTTTGAATTTGATGCTAATCAAGAATATATATATTTTGTGGGGTCTCCGAAATGGTAGTTAAAACTAAATGACAAAATGAAATATACCCTTATTATTATCGGGTGGGTATAGAAAGGTAAAAAAAATCAAAAAAAAAAAAAATAAAGAAAAATTTAAACTTTAAAAAAAATACAAAAGAATAAAAGTTAAAAAAAAAAAATTAAAATTAAAAAGAATAAAAATTAAAATTAAAAAGAATAAAAATTAAAAAAAATAAAAATTAAAAAAAATAAAAATTAAAAAGAATAAAAAAATTAAAAATTAAAAAAAATAAAAATTAAAAAAAAAATAAAGATTAAAAAAAAATAAAAATTAAAAAAAAAAGAAAAATTAAAAAACGAAAAAACAAAAAATAAAAATTAAAAAGGAAAATAAAATAAAAAAAGATAAAAATAAAAAAAAGGTAAAAATAAAAAAAGATAAAAATAAAAAAAAGATAAAACTTAAAAAAAAGATAAAAATAAAAAAAAATAAAAACAAAAAGGAAATAAAAGTATTACTCTTATTACTATTATTGTCATAATTGGACCAAAGACTAATGCGGGTTGAGTTAGGGGTAGTCGCCTTAACCTAAGGTACGCTAGGTTTTTGAAAAGAAATATTTCTCTTGAAGGAGGAAAACGTCTGTTTGCTGTATACCGTGGAACTCTTCTTTTCTTTTCTTATCTTGAAAATATTTCCAGGTTATTAAAAATTCGCAGCTTAATTTAATGAAAGTTTATAGGGTGATGTTCTGGTTTGAAGTCTCTATTCCGTCTTGCTTGTTACTCATATATATTTTCGATCACGTTTTCTACTGAACCAAGCAAGACAGTTTTCAGCTTGGACTACAAATGTTATTACGATCACTTTTGGGAGATATATCAGATTTGTCAAATGGTTCAAATTCCCAAATTTGTGATAAGTGCAATTAAAAGGGGGAATTTGAATGTCTGTCCATCTGTCTGTATGCTGAAATTAAAATAATTATCTCATTTTAGAGTTGGTAAACAATATCATGTTCTGCCTTTTACTATTACCTTTTACTATTACTCAGTTCAATTAAGCTTTTATTACTTACATATTAGACCCTGTGAGATGGGTGTAGAGATTTCCTTCTGTTGAGATTATGTTAACTACATTACATTTTATGTTACGTTACGTTGGTTGTAGATTTCTGTTAATTAAATGATAGACAGAATCTGTGTAGATTAGGTGACATAACAATATCTTTCGAAGCTATTGTTCAGATACACGCAAGGACGAAAATGTATTGTAGGTCGAGAAAGAATATAATCTCTTTTTTTTTGTTGTTGTTCTGTATATGGAAAATCGAAAAGAATTAAGGAAGGTGTAGCTATGACAGTTAGTTTATGAGCAAGTTTGGGTCGCACTGACTATATTGCTCAATAAATCTAATCATCTTGTGTGCTTTTTGACTAAACCGTTGTTTCGCTTTGACTAAACGGTGTACGTATATAAACTGCATGTGTTTGTTTTTTCGCCATCGCAGACAGTTCAAGAATCTGGTTTCCATTGACTTCAAAAAAAAAAAAAAAAAAAAAAAACCATTAACTATGTATGTTTATATATGCAATACAACCAAAAAAATAACAAAACAACAGTAACAAACGGCAATAAATTGATTTCATAAACAATTTAAATTCTTTAAAGAAGAATTTGTTTTATATATATACATATATATATATATATAAATGATTCTTAAAATAACCAAAACAAAGTGTTTTTTTTAAAGATATTTCTGTTTTTTTTTATTTTTTTATTTTTTTTTTTTTTTTTTATTAACATTTAAAGTTTATTTGTTTTGTATTTAGTCTTTGTAATGAAGAAATCTTAAAGAAAAACAAAAAAAAAAAAAATAAAAATAAAAAAACAAAAAATAAAATGAAAAATAAAATTTACAGCGCCCACTTAAGCTGGCCATAATTAAGGCTTAAAAATGTTAAGTATCAGGTTAAGAGAGACAGACATAAGCTAGCACACGAAAATATAAATGCTGAAAATACTTTTCAGATTACAAGCTTGGTAATAATAATATTTGCACAAAATCCAACAATAAAAGCAACAACAGAAACGTAGAGCCGAACAAATTACAATTTAAGTCGCCTGACTGCCTGCTTTAATACCCACCAACAGCGTGCTGGTGCTGCCCGTTGGCTTGTTTGCCTTGCTCAGCAAAAAAACAAAAAAAAAAAAAAA
>KK351013.1:4501938-4512159 GCA_000671755.1 Glossina brevipalpis
ATACATACATACATACATACATACATACATACATACATACATACATACATACATACATACATACATACATACATACATACATGCATGCATGCATGCATACATACATACATACATACATACATACATACATACATACATACATACATACATACATACATACATAGGCACATACATTCATGCCCATACACGTCTAATTGTAGATATGGACGTAGATATATATGTAGATATATATAGATATATACAGATATATATATAGATATATACATATATATATAGATATATAGAGATATATATAGATATACATAGATATGTGGAGACAGTCTACCTAATAGTAGCTAGCAAATACACAATTGGCACAAATGACTAATCAACACAAGGAACACGAAAGGTATCATTTATTTCAGTATGATGTGGTGCACGATAAAAGGGCAAAATGATATGCTTGTAAGTTAGAAACATATACGTATGTGTATGTGTATATGTGTGGATATGTATGCTTGCGTATGTGTTTACAAGCATATACTATGCTATGTGTGTGCATCTTGCGGCATTTGAGGAGGCCTAGTAGTCAGTTTTATTAACCAGACCACACCACCGACAACTGTATTGAAGGTCTACAACCTTAGAAATGTCGGAAATAGTAGAATAAGTAAAAAATAGAAGCACTAACAACAATAACAACAGTAACAAGAACAACAAACATGGGTATGCATAACTAACACTCTCGAGCACATGGCATCGTTTTGTTATACAAGTAAAACAAAATAAAAAAAGAAAATTATGTTTGGTTATTGTCGAATCTTTTATACCTACCATGTTTCTCGTTAAAAAAAGAAATAAAAAAATAATAATAAAAAAGTAGAAAAATTAGAAGTAAAAAAAATAAGAGATAATAAAAAAAAAATTTTTTTTTAAAAATAGAAAATAAAAAATTGAAAAAAGAAATAAAAAATAGGAAAACAATAAATAACAAATAAAAAAAATAAGAAATAAAAAAAATAAGAAATAAAAAAAAGGAAAAAAAATAACAAATAAAAAAATAACAAATAAAAAAATAACAAATAAGAAATAACAAATAAGAAATAACAAATAAAAAAATAACAAATAAAAAAAAATTAAAAATAAAAGAAAAATAAAAAAAGAAAATAAAAAAAAATTAAAAAAAAAATTTTGAAAAAAAAATTTAAAAAAAAAATTTAAAAAAATAGAAAATAAAAAATTGAAAAAAGAAAAAAAAAATAAAAAATAGAAAAATAACAAATAAAAAAAATAAGAAACAAAAAAAAGGAAAAAAAATAACAAATAAAAAAAATTAGAAATAAAAAAAAGAAAATAAAAAATTGAAAAAAGAAAATATAAAATAGAAAAAAAAATTAATAAAAAAAAATAAAAAATAGAAAAAAAAATTAATAAAAAAAAAATAAAAAATAGAAAAAAAAAAAATAAAAAAAAAAAAATAAAAAACAGAAAAAAATTAAATTAAACTTTGGTACTCTGTAATAGTAGGTAGCAGTGGAACATCTGCTCATGTAATGTAGAGTCTATGGAGTGTACATGTAAATGTTTATCATTTTATCTGCCGTGGTTTATGAGAGATGAGCGAAAAAATACAAAAAATTAATTTTTTTTTACTTTTGGAAACCAACATAACTTCAGTTTAGCTTCATCTTTAATAATAACTTGCGTGAATGAATTTTGAACATTTTTGCCGAAATTGCGAAGCGAATAACTTCATTAACGTAATGTGAAGATATGTTACTATAGGCATTTGCAAAGACAGACAGACAGACAGACAGACATGCCTAGACTGCCTCAGAATTTGGTACTCATATATATGATGGGAAATTTGGATCGTACTTCTGCAAACGTTGCAAACATTTTAGCAAATTGAACATACGCTTGATACTCTTGATGGTGGGTATGAAAAGAGAGAGAAGAAAAAAAAAAGAGTGGGACTCTTACCGCAAATTGCAAACAAAAACGAAAAAAGTAAGAAAAATAGGAAAAAAGGAATATTATGTGTACTTTTCTAAGTAAAGCTGTAGCAACAGCAGCAACAGCAGGAGCAGCAACATAACAGCAGCAACACAAATTTATTTATAACAAGTTAAACAAATAACATATGCTTCTCATTTTGAAGAGTTCTCCTAGGAGATAAACAACTTAAGATAGAAAGATTCACCAGCATTTTCAAGTTAACCCTGATGAATGTATGAATGAATGAATTGGATAAATGGATGGATGGATGGATGGATGGATGGATGGATGGATGGATGGCTTGTTGTTGGTTGGTTGGTTAGATGGTTGGTTAGATGGTTGGTTAGATGGTTGGTTGGTTGGTTGGGTGGATGAATGGATGGCTGGATGGATGGATGGATGGACATTTGCATGAATATTGTTACAGATATGTAAGACCAAACGCACGATCATTATAATGATGATGTTGAATGAATATTTAAACTTATGCAAGTAAGACTTAGGCAAACAAACAAACAAACAAACAAACGAACGAACGAAAAAAAAAGAAGAAAACCAAACATACAAATGTGGAAAGGGAGATTCTGAAAACAACTAAATAGAAAAAAAAAAAAAGTCAAATAAAATCAACTACAACTACTATTTGTATTTGTTTTAAGAGATGGCAACTATAGATATGGACAGAGAACAGCACACCTGTCCAACCATATAATCCGACATTTATTCAAGTTTCTATTTCTCGCTCTTTCTTTTTCTCTAACTTCCTGCCACAATTATATTGGTGTGGGAAAAGAATACTTTCGTATATAGATAGAGACAGAGCTTTTGTTATCGCTTAAAAGCCATAAGGAGATTATGTTCGATTTAAGTTTTTTTTTCAATAGCATTCCTTTTTGTATTACATTTTCCAAAAAAAAAAAAAAGAAGTGAATAACGCTGACAAAGTTATATAAAAAGTTTTCCAAATCTTTTAAGAAACTTCGTTGATTTATTAGGACTTTCCACGATGACATACGATTGATGTTTTGTGGTGGACTAATGATCTCTATGCTATAAATTAACAGAAAGCATTCACTTGAAAGCTTTGTGCTATATGACATCATTTGAATTTAGTTTCAATGGCATCTTGTTTCCAATTTGGCAACGGATTCATGTATTGATTGTCATATGAAACTGAAGATGTCTACCGAAAAAAATATTGTTCGATAATTGTTTTGTTTTTCTAACGTATGAATGATCACTTTAGGAATGTCCAATGATCAGAAAGAAGTGGAGGCAGGGAAAGGGATCAAACGCATTTTAGGTAGATGTATTCGTGATCCATTAAGTGTTATGTCTACATCATAGATGCGACCGCACATCAATTAAATTATAGTTGAAAGCATTGGGGTTTAAAAAATGTTGCCATAATTCCTACATCTTTGAAGCGTACAACGTTTCGTATCACATTTCGCAGATACTTCGTACATTATACAAGTAAAGTACTTTACAAACAATGTACTTTACAAGCAGGGGAACTTTACAAGCCGTACACATTACGAGCAGTATACTTTACAAGCAGTGTGCTTTATTAGCAGGGGAACTTTATAAACAGTGTGCTTTACAAGCAGTATACTTTACAAGCAATGTGCTTTACAAGCAGTATACTTTACAAGTAGTATACTTTACAAGCAGTGTACTTTACGAGCAGTGTACTTTACAAGCAGTGGACTTTATTAGCAGGGGAACTTTATAAACAGTGTGCTTTACAAGCAGTGCACTTTATAAGCAGTGTACTCTACAAGCAGGGGAACTTTATAAACAGTGTGCTTTACAAGCAGTATAATTTACAAGCAATGTGCTTTACAAGCAGTGGACTTTACAAGCAGTGGACTTTACTATCAGTGTACTTTACAAACAGTGTACTCTACAAGCAATGTACTTTAAAAGCAGTGTACTTTACAAGCAGGGGAACTTTATAAGCAGTGTATTTTAGAAGCAATGTTCTTTAAAAGCAGTGTACTTTACGAGCAGTGTACTTTACAAGCAGTGGACTTTACAAGCAGTATACTTTACAAACAAAGTACTTTACAAGCAATGTACTTTACAAGCAGTGTACTTTATGAGCAGTGTACTTTACAAGCAATGTGCTTTACAAGCAGTGTACTTTACGAACAGTGTACTTTACAAACAATGTACTTTACAAGCAGTGTATTCTACAAGCAGGGGAACTTTATAAACAGTGTACTTTACAAGCAATGTACTTTACGAGCAGTGTACTTTAAAAGCAGTATACTTTACAAGCAGTGTACTTTACAAGCAGTGTACAGTGTAGGGCCAACATATAGTGCTTAGAATATTTGCAAATGTAATCAAAAAAAAAAAAAAAAAGAAAAATTTATTTCCAACACGAAGAGACCGCCGTTACGTTCATGCCCACCTACTATGCACATATGAGAATTGACGGTTTGTATGTAAATGCTTATTCAAATAGTCAGTTGAATAAATGAAAAATGTAATAGATTTTCCGAAACACTTTATCCAACCCCATCTCTCGTGTATCTTCTATCTCGTATTGTATATCTATCTATAGTACCTAAAATAATTGCAAGAAGTTTTGTTTTTTTTTGTATTTTTTTTTCAATACTGAATTATTGGAGATGATTGCTAAAACAGCTTACCATTCTGTTGATACTATGACTTCTAGTACCACTGACCATTGCTACTATTGCATTTGCTTAATACTGATATACGACTACCGGTATATATGTTGTTGTTGTTGTTGTCATCATCGGCTATAACCAGAACAGCATTTGATTTCTTGCTGTTGTTGTTGTTGTAAAAGGCACGGAAACGGACGTGCTCGTAATATCGTAGTACTACACTAGTAGTAGTAGTAGCAGGTATCCTCAACATAGTGAGCGTTGAGTGAGTACACTAACCACTGCTAACTAAGTAAGCGTTTATGCATGCGTACGGTTGTGTTGTTTTATAGTTGTTGCTTTTGCTGTTTCTCATTCACCGAGAAGCATTTAAGAGTTGTTGTATATAATTCAATTATTATTTAATTTGTTAAGAGTTGCAAGTTTTTCGCATTTCTTTAATTAATCGCACCCGACAACTGCTGATGAGTTTAATTTTATAATATATACCGGCCGGTCTTAAAAGAGTTAGTTAGGGAGTAAACACAAGTTATGTTTTATGCAATTCCGTGTATACTTAACTCGGTAAGTGTTCATAAAGGTAAAGAATACTTCACAATGTGACTAATTATGGTTTTTTTTTTAATCGCCGCGATACAATTTTCATAAAATCACTGTAAGGCTATTAATTATTTTTGCCATAGAGAAGGCTATATAATCATAGTATGTTACAGTGTGTGCACTATAACATGACTTTAAAACGCATACCATAATTAGTACTGCGTTTTAAGAAAAGCTTCCATAAATAGCTGTTATATTAAGTTTTGATTCCTCCGCCTATTATTTGCGCGCATTAGTGTCATGCTTTCAGTAAATATTTAGAAAACAAAAATTTTTGAAATTGACGATTCTCTACCAATGTTAGAACTTAATATTTCTCTCTAGAATGTCTGTTTACTTGTAGAGAAAACTTATCGATTTATAAATTCTACTTCCTTTTTTTGGACTAGGTTATATAAATATCTTTCTTAGCTTGATCGGCTGAAAGTATTAAGGTTTACTGAACGTTGGCTATAATGATAGCTTTTTATGCTAAGAAATAGTAAGAGAAAGTTAGAGCAATAGAGACTAATTAGGATAGTTGCCAAAGTCTCTAGTAAACATTTGAAAATCAAAAAAAAAAGGGGCAGGCTAAGATTTCCCAGCCGTACAAGACCACTTATTGTGCTGTGACTTAGTCTGGTTAAAAGGAAAAGAAAGAAGTCTGAGAAAGCACGTTTCATATGTGTTTAATTTAACAATGTTTGTGGATATACAATCCGCTTTAAGTCACCCTCATTTTTAGGGAGGCCCGACCCCATTCCAATACAATGTCGCATCAAAATTTCAAAGCAATCCGTGTGAGGGCGTTCGGAGATTATCGGTTTTCTCTAAAGAAATATTGACATATTTATTATTAATATGGATTTACTTTAGGACAGCTGGGTTGATCAGCACAAGGCATTAAAGGGTTTCATCTTCTCGAATTTTTTTTTTTATATACAAAAACTAATAATAGTTTTCCTTATTTAAAAGTATATGCAATACCTACGATCCCATCTTTGCATCACAGGAGGAATAATCGGTTTGAATATAATTTTGATAAGCAAAATTTCTGGAGTGTGTGAAAATAAATTCGTATATAATTAGCAAAGACATTTACCAATACCCTTAACAGAGCTTTGTAAAACCATTAACATAGCTCTGTAAACCTCTGAAATAGATCTGTAAGTTAATTAGGGTTAAACTATTGTTGGACTTCGAAACCTAGTTCGTTCAAATTAAAATACTTAGGAGACTTTTGTAAATGCCATGTGAATCTATATGAAACAGCCTTTAATATTATGACGAAAGGCACAATCAAGCACCTTTGCAGCTATCCATGAAAGAAGAACAATCTGGCACCTTTGCAGCTGTCCATGAAAGAAGAACAATTTGGCACGTTTGCAACTGTCTATGAAAGAAGAACAATCTGGCACCTTTGCAACTGTGAAATGGAGAAGAAAAATATTGGCAGAAGTTTCTAGAAGTGAAAAGAAATAGTTCCTTTTTAATAAGTTGTGAGAATCATCGAGAATGTAAATATTATTTGATAAATAGAGTAATTGTAAAGACCATTTTTAAAGCCCAATAAAAAATTTTTCCGAAAGTAACTTGATATGTACTATGCTTCGTCGGAAAGGGTATGCATTAAGGAATCACGCAAAACAATATTTCGTTTTGTCGTAGTACTTGGTTTGGCCACAATGGATACTTAAACTTGGGCTTTTTGAATGTCATATTTGATATAACAGAAAAACTTTTTTATATCAAATTTTACCCAATTAACAAAAATTGATGTTTTGTTCATCATATTCATTCAAAAAAAGTTCCAAAATAGTTCCTTTTTAACTATATTTGATATAAATCCTTCCAAGGCTTTGGTTAACATGATTCTGTTAATCGCTTAACAGACCTCTGTTAACAGGTTTAGTTTGTGACTTTGCTAGTTATATTTAAATATAACTTCACACCGTTTTAAAAATCTATATTTCACTAAAAAAAAAATTAAAAGTTTAAGTCCATGGCCAATATGTAAAAAGATTTGAAACATTGCCTTAATTAAATAGAAGTCAGATAGAGAGAATGATGTCTTTTTCTAGCCGGTATTCTGTGCAGTGAAGTTGTTCAAGTAACAAAAAGATTTAATTCAATTTCAAAAAATTGTTTATAAATTTGTAATTAATCGAAATCTTTTTACCCTTTGGCATTAAAAAGGCTGAGTTCTTGTCTTATGCAATGTGAGTAATTCCAGTGACATAAATGAATTTAAAAAGAGTGAGTCATCTATACTTTCTGAAATATTATTGCGATGTATTTCTTAAATCCAACCTGCTAATGACCTTTACTTCTTCCTGGTATTATAATAAATTCTTTGCCATATATGGATTAACTAAGTTTTACCGATGATGACATTGCCGTTAAACTTTTTTTTCTTTTTTTTTTTTTTTTAGAACTGTGGTAATTATCAGAATTTCGTGACTTTTTCATTTTCCTTATATTACATTTTTGTTAAATTATTTTTATTATTATAACCACCATCGAAGAAAGGGGATATATTCATTTCGTGATATTGTTTGTAACATCGAAGAGGATTGGGTTCAGAGAAACCAATAAATATATATCAGCACTATAGAGCAATCTGTGGTAAACAATCTCTTGGCCTAAAAAAAGAAAGCAACGGCTTTGGTAAAAATATTGGAAGTTTGTGCACGTAGGTTGATATTGACAAGCGGCCAACCTGGTTAAAGGACATGGTTATAGTATAATATAAACTGCACACAGTTCTGCTTTCTGAATGCTTTGCTCATAAACTACAATAACTACACAATAAAAATTTTCTTAAAAACGCGAACATCTCCCAAGCTAATCCAATAGTATAGAATATCGAAATCTAATTGCTTTTCGAACATTTTTTTCTAAGATAAAGAGATGTGGTGGTTATAAGAAATTCGGTCAGAGATGAATATAATTTTCTTACTCATTTTTGTTTAATAATTTTTGTGAATGTGTACACTAAAAAAAAGAAATTACTCATACATCCTTCATTAGAAATTCCATAAAATTCTCAAGAGATTTACTTGATAATTTACTCGCATTTCAATTATTTTCCAAATTAAATTTTTTAGATCTGCTTTTTTAGATTTTTATGCAAAAATTTGAAATCGGAAATTTTCTTATAGTCAAAGCATATTTCATAAAGGGTATGAAGTTATATTTAAATATAACTAGCAAAGACACAAACCAAAACTATGTTACTATATTATGCTAAGTAGAGAAATTCTCAAAGTCGGATAAAAAATTTTTCCGAAAGCAACTTGATATAAACTATACCTCGTTGGAAAGGGTATTCATCAAGGAATCACGCAAAATAAATTTGGTTTTTTCGCAGTACTTGGTTTGGCCACAATGGATAATTAAACTTCGGCTATTTGCATGTCTTATATGACATACCAGAAAAACTTTTTTATATCAAATTTTACCCAATTAACAAAAATTGNAATATTGCCTTTTTAACTATATTTGATATAAATCCTTCCAAGACTTTGGTTAACAGAATTCTGTTAATCGCTTAACAGACCTCTGTTAACAGTTTTGGTTTGTGTCTTTGCTAGTTATATTTAAATATAACTTCACACCCTTTATTTCATAAGCTTTCTCACGCACACAAATTATTCAATGGAGACCCATCGATAAAGATGATATCGCTTTTTAAAAGGTATGGACGTCTTGAAAAGCTACATATAAAACGATTATGCGCTTTAACATCATAAATTTATATATAAAATAATATGAACACTATGCCCTCTATTGCCATCTTGTTGTGCGTGTAAGGTAACACGGCTTCAGTGTAAATAATGCAACGTGTAAGCATTGTATAGTTCACGTGCCAAGTTTTATAGGTTATATTTCAGTCTCATATACGTTTTGCCTTGCGACGATTAAAATAAAACGATCAGTAAAGTGTCTAATCACTTAAGAGATCGAAAGAGAGCTTCACTTCACAGGTATTAAAAACAGGGGATTGGTGAACATTTTCAATTATATTTGTAGAAGAAAACTAAATGAAATTTTCATAACCGTTCAATTTAATTTTGAATAAATTTCACTTTAGCGATTGATCTGGACAAAGTATCAACTTTTGTATCAGAAGCTATAACTTTATCTGTCAAAGTTTTATTTCTGCACACAACAAAAAAATACTTTTTTCTTATAATTCTCCTCAAAAAAAAAAAAAAAAAAGCTCTTAACACTCTTAGCTCTATAATGGGCAACAGTTTTTAAATGACATAGAGAAAATCTATAAGAGACGAAACCTGTAACCTGTCTGATGTTATATAAATTCGATCTGTGTTAGCTGTGTTTCGCTAAAAATATTTAAAGTATTTCTCCGTTGATTAACTGTAAAATATTTTCATTGAAAGAATTTCAAAAAAGTTTTATCTATTTAATCAATCTAAAGTAATTCTTTATTAACATTAAAAAAAAATCTCGTATCTCTTGCCAAAATGAAAGGAAAAAAATATCTAGAAGGAGGGCACAAGAATTAGATAAATATTCGTCTATAGTGGGTTGTAAGAGAAATACTTTTTAAATGAAAAAATGAAAAGTTTTTCTTTCCCCCTAAACTAAATCATATGATAAAGTGTGCGTGCGTGTGTGTTTTTGCTTTTATGTTATTCTCGATTATTGCAGCTATAATATATTATAGCTATAGCTGCAGCTATACCTTATATATGGGATGGGATGGTAAACAACAGAAAATTAATGTATTTTTATTAAAAAGATATACGCGCGCACAGACACTAAGTTACACGAACAACAGACCCATTAGCAAACGTATTAACAACAACAAGAACAACAACAACTATAGTATATCGCCAGGTGAGGTCGCCTACCATCGATTAAAATAAGAATAAAAAAAAAAGACGTGATTTTTTTCTAATCAGATTTTATACTTAAAAGTCTGCGGTAGATATACGTTTTTGTTGTAAATAGTTTTGGTTAGCGTTACTATCATGAACGATAAATACCTTTATTGCTG
>KK351013.1:4512329-4523539 GCA_000671755.1 Glossina brevipalpis
AATCGTCTGGTTGGTTGATACGAAAGATTCCGACTAAGAAGAACAAAGCAACACACATATTGTTGATTGTGTTGCACACAACTCGCTTAAGGTAACTAATTTTTTTTTTTTAATACTCTAGAATTATTTTCACGCATTTCATAAGGATTTTATGTATGGTTATGATGCGTATACCCAATCATATGCAAGAGGAAGAGTGTTTTCCTTGTCAGTCCTTAGGCTTAACTGATCACCCACGTTATACCCTATGGTTAGAATTCAAATTGTTTTATGAAGACAGAGAGAAAAGTATCAGACATTTCTCTAGTAAGACTATCCGGCCTTTCTAAAATGGACGTTCGCTCACTGAAGAAAAACTTAAACTAAACATACGCATACGTTTGTTTACAAATATTGCTTGAGAATTGCTTGGAAATCCCACTTTTCATGTTCTTTTACAGCATAAACCGATTCCAGTCGTTTCTTCCACATTGGAAAAAGTCACAGGGAACTTTGTTCGCCGAACAAACCGCGAGATAGTTGATCTTATTCATCGCATTCTTATCTTATTATTCATTCTTTTGTATACAAGAATCTAATCTAAGGACAGGGATATTATTTGTTGTAATCCCAAAAAACAAAATTTAAAACATTTTTCTCCCAGAAAAACAAAGGAAAATCAAGCACATCAAAAATACGGTAGCGTAACGTTTCGTAGCCATCACGAAAATGTGAGATATACTATACTTGTTCTTCGATTTGCAACAGTTATCTCGGTTGATCAGTTCACGCTACACGGGTATGAAGTTAAATTTAAATTTCACTAGCAAAGTCATAAACCGAAACGTTTATCAAAAGCCTTGCTAAGCGATTAAGCGAACCCTGCTAACCATAGTGCTCTTAACAATATTAAGAATTAGACCGTTTTGCCATATAAAGTGGTTCAAAAAATGATGCCATCCGATATAAATTTTTCTCATTTAGTTTGCCTACCAAAAAAAATTAATTTTTACCGATTTATGGCGAAAAATATTAGAGATTGTTATTATGGTCGTATATGATTGTAAAGATGGGCCGATCAAATCCATTTTTAATAGCACTAAAGCACGTTAGTTTATCAAATTTCGTAGATGGACGTTAGACGGACAGACGGATAGACTAACTAAATTCAAAAAATGAATCTTAATGGATCGGTTTAATAAAAAGTTGGTTTGACTTAAGTTCTCCTGGGTGTTACATACATTTGCACGAACTTAACATACCCTGTAACGCAAGTGGTATTGGATATAATGAAGACATTTGAATACATTTGTATTAATTACTTAATTAATTATTTGATTTATAAATTTATTATTATTAATTGATTTCTCTACTACTATCGACCAGTTTCAATCTATTTTTCAATCTCATTAACTTTGTAAGGAACAGATTTTGTTCCCTTTTTTTAGGCCTGTGCCGGCTCGCCGGATTCCAGGGGTGCAATTACCTATGATCACGTTCCTATTCCGAATTCTTCATAAAAGAAAACAAACCGCGGGTCGTTTAATAATTCACGTTTATTACAAAAGAAAAGAAAATTTAAAAAAATGTTAGTTCGTCCGTTTACAGTCATATTCCCTTACCCCGGACGACAACGCAAAGTCCCCTTTAAAAGCCTCCCTACACGGATTAACGCGGACAAGATTTCGGACCACCACGCGACCGATCACGTCGCTGTTCAGGCGCAGAGAGAGCAAGCGGAAACAGGTGGTGTTGCCACCTAGCTGATTTACCCCCAGGGTCGCATTCCGACCCTTTACTGTGGGTTACTGCCTACTGCAGTAACCGCACAACAATTTGGAAGGGGAAACGTGTGGACCAAAACGAGGGCGCGACTTTGGTCCTCACAACTTGTCACTTGTAAATCTCTTGTACCCTTTATAAGGAAACGAATTTAGTACAATAACATTAGTATAGTATCCCTTTGCACGATTTTCAAAAAGATTTCCTGCATGATATCCTTTCTGTTAGTGGATATTTGAATAACATAAGCAACTTAGAAGGGAGCTTGAATGTTCACGCTAAAGGCTTAGCTTCAACTTTTTGTATTATTAATATCTGTTAAGAACATTTTCGGAACGGACGTCTCCCTATAAATTTTTAATAGACTTTGTTGTGTTAATAGATTTTTCTTTGTCCAAGTTTTTCTTCAATATTTTTTTTTAATATTTTTTTTTTATTATTAATTTGTTTGCCATGGCATGCACGCTGGAATAAGTCGAGTATGTAAATTTTTATTGTACAGCGGTTAGTTTGTTCGTTTTTTGTTGTTGTCTGTCTCTAAGACAATTGATAATTATTTAAGGTTTTTTTTGTTGCTTCAAACGTTTACTCGCAGCTATTACGTTTTTTTTGTTTTGTTTTGCATTTTATTATTATTATGGCTGCCCTTATTAATACAACAGGTTTGTTTGCATAATTTTTGTTTAACTTAAACAAATGTTTGTCGGGAATGCGCTGACGTTAACTATTCTTTGTTCTATTCATTATTTTTTGTGTTGTTATGGATCCTGTTTACTACTATTGCTGTTGCTTTGAAAAAAAAAAAAACCAATAAAATAAATAATATTTATTTATCTACATTATGCGAGCTATTCTAAATATTTCTAAATCTTTTGTCTTACATCGCCTATAGTTGTTTCACGGATAAACTGTATTTCATCTGTAAGCTCATCAGATAATCTAATTTGCATTTAGTTTATATCTTTTCATTTCCAATTCACTAATTTTTTTTTTTTTATATATATAAACAGCTTTCAAGATTTAAAAAAAAAAACAAGATTTACGAAGAACTTTAACGCAACATAACGTGCTATGTAAGCGAAAGGATTCTATCCTATAACTGTAGCTCAATATAATAGTTTATATATAAAAGTAAGCATTTACTGAGCTGAATATTGGAAGAGAATACATAAAAGATGTATTATGATATAAGCAACGGCAAGTTTTTCCAAATTTAATCTGAGTCTATAATTCCCGAAACATGTTGGGAGATCAGTGTAACCCTACAGGTAGATGAACTAAGTCTGTTACAATTATCTATTCAATGTTAGCTTAAAGCTGAAAAAATTAAAAATTTCAACACTAAACTTTTAGCCGTCTTGCGATATTATCGTTTAGAAACACAACTAATATATAAAAGTTGCATGTCATACAGGTCCCGACTTGTCTACATATTGACATGCACCTATTTAGCGAACAGCTTTATTATGCTTGACGATCATTCAAGTCTCCATCAAAGCAAATACGGTAGACTTCTCTATAACACAGTTCCGTCTTTTATACGAATCCGTGTCATGAGTCACTTAGATTATACAAATATGCATACCGCTTATAGCCCATTAGCCCATTAGCTTCTTATATTAGAAACAACTTTTTTTAATAGTCAGGTTTAAAGCTTATTACGGTCGTTGAATAATAAATAATTTTTTTTTTTTTTTTTTTTGCAAGAAAACTATATCTGTCTTCCTCTTTTGCCTTGTCATACGACACCTTTTTTACCGTGTTATAGAAAAACGATTATAATTTTTCGTCATGTTCGAGGAAACATCTTATATGCATCCGTGTTGTAGAGAGGTCTACTGTACAAACACTTATTGAATGGATTTGATGTAATTAATAAGAAAGTATTTAAAATCGAATTACATATTCTAAGCAAGAAGTTTGAAGCCGACAGACAGACAAGGAGATATCTACAACGCTTTTAGGGAATGCTACTTAAAAATACATTCAATTTTTAGGGCGTTACTCTTGCATCTTCGATGAATATTCAATAAATTAAAAAAAAAAAAAAAATTGCGATACAACAATCAGGCGATCAGAAGCAAGGCAACATCCGGAAATTTTTCGCTTTCTAAGGGTTTCCTCCCAACATCTATTTTCAAGCTTTCAATTCAACTGGCCTAATATCTTTGTTAAATTTTGTCTTTCCCTTTCGTTAAGTGTTGTAAAACTGAAACCTTGTAATTTGACCGATAAGATTAAATCGAATAAGAGTTTTACGTTTCTGAAAAATGTTAAACATGTTGATCAATAATTCTCGGAACAGATATATAAATGACACCTCTTTAACCAAATATCTATATTATTTGTCGAAAGTGCCGAAGTTTAAAGGATACTTTTCAAAATTTTAATCTCATTTTGATCATTTGTGTACGAGTTACTTAGTACTTTGACTTCGGCTGCGAAAAAACGCTTTTCAAGCATGTACCACCTCTACTTACAAAAATTTTTCAAGGAACTGCTAACTAAATTAAGTTGGACCGTATTGTGTAACATCGTAATTTCACTGTCTTAAAGTATTATCGTTTGGGATTTCGCTATAGTAAAGGAGTCTTTCGATGAATTACATTACGGAATACAGTTTTTCTAAAGTTCGTAGAGATACCTAATAAGAGCTGCCCTATTTCACAATTTTCACAATTTCATGATCTGCAGGTTTGAGCTCCTGAATAAACAAAATCTTGTATGGGTGAAGGTGGAGGTGGAGGTCTTTCGTTAACAGTCGTTGCGTAGTGTTTCGAGAAATTTGCAGTTATTGAGAACGATGTCAAGTTGATGTTTTCGGGGTTTCGGCGGCACTCTCGTTTGCAGTGGTAGTTTGTAAGAGACCGACCGATACGTGGACGCAAAGTAGATTTACGGCTTATAATCGATCCACTTTCTCTAAATTTTTTGACCATTCTTCGAATTGTCGATACATTAGGTGCAATTTCGCGACCGAAAATCTGCGATCTCAGTGCATTGGATTTTCACAATTGTAATACGTTTTTCTTTTGTGTAGAGCCCTATTCTTAATAATCTGAACCACCATAGTTGGCAACTATCAAATTTCAGAGTTTCCAGTTGCATTAAAAAAAAAAAAATTACAAAAACAGTAAATAGTGCTTTCTTATTGAGATACACTAAAGAATGAGTAAAAAAAAAAAAAAAAAAAAAAAAAAACTAAACGCAGAAAGCGTTACTTGTTCTGTTTAATTCAAAGAAAGGTGCTGTTGGTTTATAGCCCATGAAGAAAAATGTATTCACTAAAACGTCCGGAATGCAAAAAGACTACAAGTGCAAGTCATGTGGAATGTTAATACCGAGAGTAATATTTCTGTCCGCATATTTTGGCAGGTCCAGATGGGTGAAGCGCGTTATTATGAGTTGCTCCAAAATCTAAGGGATCCGAATGGTCAAAAATTGTCAAATGGCATGATAAGTTGGGTTGCCTAGAAGCTGCACGACCGAGCTCTAAACGTGGATGTACTGTAAAGCGCGAGCAATAAACATTTGTTCTTCTGATCATCATTTGCATTCCGGCTTATGCTAATAATAAAATAATTAACTCTTCGGCATAAACTTTATATTTTGCACAATAAAATGAGAAAAGTTACAGCTGACAATATTCAATATATATATATTTTTTTCTAATTTATATAGTCCCTTACGTCATAAACTAAGTAAGTAAATTAATACAACCCTTTAATGTAAAAGTTGTATTGTAAATATATATTCGTTCCTACCTTCACTTTGATGGACTTAATTTCTTATTGTCTTACGTAAATTTCGTGACTAAAAAGAATATAAAAAAAGGATGACTAACGGTGTTGGAAGTATTTCAGGGATCGCTTGTTCAAATCTTTACTGCCATTCTGCTTTCTGGCAAAAGCAATTTTAGATCGTATGATATGGTCGAAGGTAATCAATGTAATAAATAAATAAATTGTTATAAAACTAGAAGAGTACGTACGTACGTACGTACATAATGTCGGAGCAGTCTGTCTGATAATAATAAAAATATTTATTTGATTGATAAGGTAGAATTGAATGAAATAAACGCAGCAGGGTCGAGAGAAAAAAAACCACAATTATCTGTTCTCACTACTCCTACATAACATACACTCTAGCAACAGTAAGGCTTTCTTTGTTGCTCATATGAACCTTTGCTCTCTTCAACTATAAAAGCAGCGGGAAATGATTGAGAGACTAATTGATTCAAATCGCTTAGAAAAACCTAACTAAATGTAAATTATAAAACTTTTTTTTTTATTATTAAATTTTTACTAAAACTAAAAACAAGAAAATTACTTTCGGGTTAAGGCGATTCTTGTATACCCATCATTTCATTGATTTTATTATAAAAATATAAAATTTTAATTTTATTATTAAGCAAAAAAACTTTAAAAAACTGAACAAGAAAAAGTGAAAATTTGATTACTCATAACGTTTTGTGGGCATGGTTGAACTTTTCTCTTTTTGTACATAAACAGGAAGGTCCTCCATAAAATAAATTTAACAAATTTCAGCCATTCATCTATCACAGTCTATAAGTAACGAGCAAGAAACCTACACATTTTTGGTTAAAGGAATAAACTTGCTTTCAATGTACACTTTACTGTACTGCGGATCCACATTGATCAATTTGAGCCATTTTCAATATCAGCTTTTATGTAGGAATTTACCATGTTCATGCCAAATTTGAAGTTGATATTTTAATTTTTACGACCAGAAAACACATCTGGCCAGATAGACTTACATGGGTGGATCGATTAAGAATTTAACGCTGATCCAAGAATATATATATATATATTTTATAGGGTATCTGAAGTTTCTCTTTGAATGTTACAAACAATATACCCATTAATTTCCGTTGATGGGGTATTAGCAATATTGTCCATAAAATGATAAAACTATAGCGGCATTCAACTTAAGCTATTCTGAAATGTTCATTGGTATTCATTAGAATGATACGTAATTTTGAAGTCTGATTGCGTCTGTTTTTTGTGGGATCGCAAAAAAACAAATACTTAAAACTCTACTAAACGATGAAAATGTGATAATTTTGTCATTGCGTTTGCATCATTTAGAAGTGAAGACTTAAAGGCTCTTTAAAACATTTTATTCTTTTATATTCTTATTTTATTTTCTTGTTGTGATCAATGCAGTTGATTGATCTAATAATGTTCGCAATATATAGAAAAGTTCAAAATAACTGATATTCTCGCGTGTAGATCTTTTCATTAATATCTGATGATTCATAAGAAATATTGAAAGAAATATTGATTTTGAAATTTGGTAGCAAGATTCACCCAAGTGTGTAATCACAATATTTGGAGGATAACTAGTCTCAGAGATAACAAGAGTGAATTATATTTAGCTTGAATTGAATTTTTCTATAATCATAGTAATCAAAGTTAGGGGCGCGTCAGCAAATTGTTGATTGATTATTGTTGTTGCGTATGGCAACATAGAGTCAAGATTCTTTATAATATAAAAAATGATAAATTGAAATCAGATTATAAGGATTTTTATAGACCAAAAAATTATTAAATCTCATATAAATGTTTCATGCAATTTATGCTGTGAACAGTTGAGAGGTACTTCTTGTTATTTCGATTTAATTGACTTTCGAATAATTGAAAATTTTCAGATATACACTTAAAATGGAATTAAAAGATGAATAAGAAACCGATGAATTGATCAGCCCCATTAATATAATATATATTTAATGTAATTTCTGTTGGAAACTAAAAGCGCTGGAGGTGTCCACGATTCGCCAAGAGGTGAATGCAAGTTCTTTTTTCTTTTATTAGTTTTTTCATGCTTCAAAAGGTCTGGCAAGATTTTTATTCATTTATTTCATTATAGTTTATTTTGACGCGACAAATAAACAAAGTGATAATTAGTCAAGTTGATAGTTGCGCGCGTGCTTATATAAGTAGTACACATACATACAATACATAGAAATATTTACAAAATGTACATGAAATGATAGAATAACTATTGAGTATATTTTGGTTTATATTTACAGCTATTTTACGCACTAACTTTATCAATAAAATATCAAATAAATTTAGTTTCAATTCATTTTACTTTATACTCTCATTCATCAATAGTTGATACGTTTTTGTTACGTTATCGTAAATAGCCGTAAGAAGTACATTTGTTATTTGCTCCCGTTAGATTTCAAATCTATCTAAGTGTATTTGATTTGGGCGATAATGTATCGCACAGGGAAGAGAAGCTACGGTCTGGATAAATGAAATTCCGAAGTAGTTTGGAAAGGCTCATATTTTAAGGTGCTGTGCTTGATATTGCAAACCGGTGGGAGCGTAATGACGGCTCATTGTGAGAGTAGTTCAAGTTCTAAATGAATGAAATCCCGAAGTAGTTCGAGAAGTCAAATATTTTAAGAGGTGTTACGCTTGTTATTGCAGACCAGTGGGGTGGCATTGTGAGCGCTAAGAGTAATGTAAACTTTGGGCGAATGAAATTCCGAAGAAAATTAGAACTATTTGGAAAGGGAATATCCTTAAAAAGCTTAACTTATAAATGTATTATTGCGTTTTTTTTTGTATTTAAATCAAAAAAGATGGAAATTGATGTAATTTTTCCGGAGACAGCAAAATATAATGTAAAAGTATAAAGATAAGATGAAAAATTATTTTGAAAAAACAGAGTACAAAATAATTGTTAAGGACCTAGAGACGGGCAGATAAGTGGGCAGATGTGCGAGCATATGGGCAGGTAGGCGGGCGGGCAGACGAACAGACGGGCGGGCAGACGGGCGGTCAGACGGGCGGGTAGGCGGGTGGGTGGGAAGACGGTCGGGTAAATGGGCGGGTAGATATGTGGGCAGATGGGTGGGCAGACGGGCGGGTTGATGGGTGGGCAGACGGGCGGGTAGGCTGGTTGGCAGTCGGGCGGGTAGGCGGGTGGGCAGACGGGCAGGCAGACGCTCGCGTTAGACGGGCGGTCATTTGGGTCGGCAGACGGTCGGGCAGACTGGTGGGCAGATGGACGGTAGGCGTGCGGGCAAATGGGCGGGCAGACGTATGGGTACGCGGGCAGGCAGATGGGCGGACAGACGGGCGGGAAGGCGGAGAGTCAAACAGAAGGAACGTTAGTCGGATGGACGTATGCACGAATGGGCAGAGAAACTGAAAGACAAGCTCAAATCGATTCAGAAAACTATTCTGAATCTTCTAGCTTAAGCCCTTCTGCATAAATTTACTATATTTTGTAATACAAGCGGTATAGGATCTAGAAACGGCTTTTTATGGCTGCTATTTTAGCGTAACTTCTTAACTATTTATTCTTAAATGCTTTCGTAATCCGACTAATGATGTACAGTAATACGTCTCTTTAAAAAATATTCTACTACAGATTAAATGCCGAAAGTAGTTAATATCGTAAATAGCTTTATTAGTATAAAACTTAACTTATTCAGCGTACAACGCAAACGATGTCCATTATAACACAGAAGTCTGATGTGGAAAGATGGTTTTTTTTTTGTGTATAGTATAGACATACGATTTTGGAAATGGCACGATATTAAGTTATAATAAAAAAAAAGTATGGCTGCTAGCTGAGAGTTATGAAAAATAGAGATCTAGACGAAAGAATAACGCTATTGAAGTGAATGCTAGTTTTTCGCACACAATTATGTTTGGCGATGAGGTTTCTTTTTTTTTTTTATTGTTGTCTTGATTAATTAGCAAAAATTGTCTGATTAGGGATTCAGACGATCCATAAATAGTAGAGAAACCTCCAAAAGCATCTACAACGTGTTATTTCTTTAGTGTAGATTTTAGACTAAAGGTATCATTCTACTCTTCTTACAATATTTCTGGTAAAATTCTTACTACCGTGATATGATAATAACGATGATTTATATCTACATTACAATACATTGATATCAACGACATATATTTCATATGATATACAATGCGAGAAATAATTAATTTAATTAATGGTTTCAAAATTCAAATCTTGTATGAACCGCAACAAGAACCAATAACAAGCTATACAAGAAAACTTATTTCAACTCAAAAGGCGGATGGATTATTAAGGTCGCTTTTCTCACTTAATGTTTGTTGGAATTTTTTGTTTTTCTTAACTCATATTTTTTTCTTATCATTTCTGTTGGTGGTGTGCAATACATGTCAATCAACTAACTTTTATTTATCTCCATATATCACGTTAAGATATGATTAACTTTAAAACCAGTATATTACGTGATCGTAGTTCTTTAATATTATATTTATTAGTACTAATTACGGAAAAATAATAAAAAGAAATACTTCCGTGTATGTATGTATATGTGATCTGTGTGTATGCAGGTGTTAGTCTATATTTCAACAAATCACACAAACAAAGAACGTGACATTTTCACAATTGAATTTAATACATAAATTAAATAAACAAAAATTATATAAAAAAAAAAAAAGAAGAAAAAAAAAACAGAAAAATTGAAATATTAAGAGATCACCTCCAATGATTTTATTCTTTTAGCCAAGAAAAAAAAAAGAAAAGAAAAGAAAGAAAGAAAAAGAAAACCGACTTCCGTTCTTCTCTAAAACTTGATGATTCAGTTGTGTGTACAACTTTCTTCCTATTACTTTATACATTAAGAAGAACTCATGCTAACAAGTTTTTCGTTCGTTTGTTGTTTGCTGTTTTTTTTATTTTTTTTTTATTTTTATTTTTTTTTATTATTGGCTACGCTTATGCTAATTTCTAGTCAGCTTTAAAATTGGAACGAGACAATACGTAAAAGTATTAAAGTCCCGTTGGGCTTGTTTGGTCGCATGTTTAAGCATTAATTTCAATTCGAATCAATTTAACTGCTCACTCATCTAAATACAAACAAATAAACTTGTCTAGCAATGCATCATCGCACAACAGACGCATATCTTTATAACGTTAACGAACGCAATGCAAATCTTTTCAAACGTCGTCTATCCGTCTGTCTGTTGGTTTGTCTGCTTCGAGCAACAGACATCTTTATTGCCAGGCAAGCAAGCAAGCAAGCAAGCTTTAAAGCCAACGGACAATTTACCACATTTATTGACAGTTTACACCTGCACTTTGCCGTCAGTTCTTTGGTTTTCTTTTCTACTTTTTTTTATTTTTTTATTTTATTTTTTATTTTTTGTTTACTGTTTGCCTGGTATGTTGTTCATGTGTTGTAGACAGATTTAGGTCTTTTTCTTCCTTTACCTCGTTTTTCATAATTGCCATTTTCTAATACCAATTTCTTTGTAACATCATTCCAATTTTCTCTCGTTGTGTTCCTATATGTTATGTTATTTTCACCCATTACACACGCGTACGCATACAGCTACAGGTTTGCTTTATCCGTTTAATGCAAACGAAGTTGTTGTTGTTTTTTTTTTTTTTTATTTAAATTTGTCGTTGATTTTTTT
>KK351013.1:4529200-4542423 GCA_000671755.1 Glossina brevipalpis
AAATTCCAACGATATTGACATACATCACCTGAATGTGTATGAAAATACCTTTCAAATAAGCTATGCGAATTCAAATTCGGCTTTCCAGAAATATTTTTAATAATTTTTTGAAATTTGGTACCACAGCATAACCCGACTATGAAAAAATAGTTAAG
The DNA here is from genome assembly GCA_000671755.1 of Glossina brevipalpis. Taxonomy (NCBI): domain Eukaryota; kingdom Metazoa; phylum Arthropoda; class Insecta; order Diptera; family Glossinidae; genus Glossina; species Glossina brevipalpis. The sequence goes on from KK351013.1 coordinate 4,529,356, forward strand.
TTTGAGACTCGCATAGCAAGCAAGTATTTAAGAAACACAGTCTCATTATTTTTTTTTGTACAGTACAGTCTCATTACTTTTTGTCCATAAGACAGTCTCATTACTTTTTGTCCATAATACGGTCTCATTACCTTTTGACGATATTATAATCTCATTACTTTTTGTCCGTAGTACAGTCTCATTAGTTCTTGTCCATAGTACGGTCTCTTTACTTTTTATCCATAATACAGTCTCATTACTTCTTGTCCATAGTACTGTCTCATTACTTTTTCTTTACTTTTTATCTACAGTACTGTCTCATAACTTTTTGTCCAAAGTATAGTCTCGTTATTTTTGTCCACAGTAGTAAAAAGTAAAAATTTCTTGGGTTTGTGATACCTCTTAAACGGATGGCTTTAATTACAAGGCGAGTTAGTGTGATTTTTAAATCTTTTCTTCTTTTTTTCTGTACTTTTGATTAAAATACGAAAATATTCTATATTTCTAGTGATTTATAATCGAAACTCTTGTTAAAAGTCATAATATTTAAATGAAAAATATTGGGTTAGTACGCAAAGAAAATTTGTCCTATAATCTTTCGCTCACACTTGACTTGTGTTTTTGTATATCTCTATTAAATGGTCTTGAGACTAAAAGAAATTCATATAAAGCTTTACTTCGCTTCAATGTGATTTTTATGATGATGATGATGATGATTATAGCTGCTTCACAAACCGTCATATATGGTTTCATACAACATATATATATGTTGTGTAGATAATATATCCATAATTTCCCTATCATTTATTTACACGCATTTGTTAAAGAAATTGCATTTACGTACATGTTAAGTGATTAGAAAATAGAAAACGCGTACATTTGGTTACACTTAATGTTTATATAAACGACTTCTTATACCCTACAATGCTAAGGCGATTACATAAGTAGTTCGAGAAACTTATAGCCTAATATCTTATCGGTTTAATTTCTAATTTCTCTAATCTAATCTCTAAAAGATGCCTTCAAGAAGTGTTTGTATTCATCTAATGTTATTCGCAAACAAAGACTACTCTGGTTTAGTTTCACCGAGCCGTGAAAGCTATTTGTGTGCGAATCTTGAGGATGAAAGTATTCCGAGCTTTGGACGAAAAATTAGGAGCTTGTGTTAAAGATATTGAAGTGCAGCAGTAGAATTATTACAAATCATAAATTTTCTGGTAATTTTCCTCTCTGTTATTTCGCACCACCCGTAGTGTAAAGTAAAAGCCACAAATTTTTAGGAAAGAATCTTCGAGGAAAGGAATCAATCTATAAAATATACGAAAACATTAAACGCTTTCTAGTGAATAAAAAACATTTTCTTTTTACAGACCGTTCTAAAAAGAACCACCCGTTCCCTGCCTACGCAATCGTAGATGCTACAGGGTAAATGCATTTGCATTTACAAGCGAGGACAGAGTTATTTTTCAAGCCACAATATTGGCTTGCAAAATCAAAATCAAAACGATTGGTTATTACAGACAGTTCTGATCATAAAAGCTATTCAAAACTCCTTAAATTCAATATTATTCTGGAATATTATTAACAGAGTCGAAGGAATATGATTTCTACTTACAGGAATAAAACAGAAAATTTTTTGAGTATCGAGTCATATTGCTCTCCTGGGAGGTAACCAAGTAGATCTAGCAGCGAAATTTGTCGCCTCGACACCATTAATTGCAGACGACACGACGGTAAAAATTAAGCTTCAAAAACATATTAGAAAAGAATTTACGAGAAAACTAGGGGAAAAATTTGTTAGTACTATCATCCATGTTACTTTCATGTTATTTCCTAATCTGCAGCTACATTCAAGCGAGAAAATCAAGATCAAAGTATTTGCGAGAATTCGCTTCGGTTTATATTATTATAACTGATCAATGAATGGATCCTTAAGAAATCTTTTCCTCCAGTTTGCAATTATAGAAAAAGATGTTACAGTTTGTGAATGTGAAACCCCTCCCACAGTTCAAAGAGTCATATTCGAAGCTTCTAACCCCATAGACATATTGAAAGAATCTGGAACTAATTGTTTAGTCCATCTTTACGACAATAAAGCTGATAGCCTTAGTTGGTAGTGCTCATCTTATTTTTAGTCCAAGAGTTTATTTCACTAATCTAAATAAATTATAATAGTAATAATAATAATAAAATCTTAGAAATAAGAAGAAGAACTGGCTAATTCGACCTCGCGTGTATACCCGGTCGAAACCTCAATCAATTTCCATTCATCCATTTTTTTTTTGCACCACATCCACATGACATTTAGTTGAGTGTCTTTCAGTTTGTTTTCCACGAGCCGAGCTGTGTGACATTTTCGGTACTGAAAACAAAGTTAATCGGTCCTTTGATGGCTTCCTTCTCTGTAGATTTCTTATAATAGCTTCCTACACTAGTAATTTTTGTTTTTTAAAATGGATTTAATTAAAGAATCAAACTTCAGCTTCAGCATTGGGTTTACTGTACGTTTTGTACCGAGTTTTCAAAATAACACAATCACTTTCAGAAATATTCTTTAACGAAACAAGTGTTGTAGGTATTAGATAATTCCATGTCATCTTTAATAAATTTTTCACTTCTTTTAATAGTTGTCTAAGAATGAAGAAAAGTTATGATGCGTGAGTAATTTTGTATTGAGGTTTCGATGATGGTGATGAATTTTGATAGTTTCTCTAAAGTTTTGCGTTAGTCATTCGGCGAAAAGTCAAAGTAATCATCAAATGTGAAAGGCTGTGATTAGTAGAAGAAAACTAAAAAAAAAAAAAAAAAAAAAAAAAAAAAAAAATCAAAGAAGAACTTATCTCTTCCCAAATACGATCTTTACTTATTCACTAATTTACTTCACTAAATTTAAAAAAACAAAAAAAAACAAAAAAAAAATTATAAAAAGGCGAGAAAAATAATTTAAGTATCTTCTTATAATAAAATGTAAATGTTTGAAACGCAAACACATACACACATTTTTATGTACTTTATACAAATTTATTTAATTGTTCGAATAAACTATAAAAAAAAAACTGGAAAAATTTTCTAACAATAAATTTTAATGTCAATGTTAGTTGAGTTAATGATTTTGTTAATTTTATTTTTTATTTTCATTTTTATGTTTTTCATATTTTTTTTCCCATTTTGTTTCCTGCTGTTCATTTCGAACAAACACGAATATGTAGGAAAAGTTTCTCAATACAATGTAAACGTAATGATGCTGCAACGACACAACGACTACGTGTTGTAGTTATTGCAATACCTTTGTCTGCATATATAGGTGTACGTGTGTATAATACCTATATGTATATGTATGTATTTCTTTCGTAGGCTTTCGAGCGGGATTTTTCTTCTTTTTTTTTTTTTTTTTTTTATATATTTTTTTATTGCTTTTTCTCTCTCTGATTTTTAATAGCTCATCAAGAATGTTATAATAATCGACTTTTATCATGCACTGATGGCAGTTCATTCGATACCGTTGCTTGGCTGCCTGCTTTTACTCTATGTGTGGATATATTTACATATATAGAATTTATTTACATTTAACTTGTAACAACATGCACTGTACATATGCATACTTATATAGGTATATAGACTACATATCATATGTAAAGTAATCTGTCTGTCTGGGCTGGCTGGCTGGCTGGCTTGTTGGTTGGTTGGTTGGTTGGTTGACTGGCTGGATGACTAGATGGCTGGATGGCTGGCTGACTGGCTAGCTGACTGGCTGACTAGCTGGTTGGTTGGATTGGGTTGTTGTTTGTTTGTTAATTTGCTTGAATGACTGGCTGACTGACTGACTGACTGGTGCAGCGTTAATAATATCAAATCACACATTTAATGGACGCATTCATTCATATGTACAAACATACAAACATACACACTCCTGCATGCATACATACATACATACATACATACATACATACATACATACATACATACATACATACACATACACATACACATTCACACATACGTACATACATATATACATTTATATATACATTTATACATACATTCATACATATATTCATACATAGTCATAAACATGCTTCGATGCATACGTATGCATGCATCAACGTCTACTAAAAGTTTATGACGTTTATGACAACAGCTACAACAATTCATTGCTTCTATTAAATGTATACATATAGAGTAGAAGCATCTCTCCTTCCTTTCTCTCTCTCTCAATCGTCTTTTTTTTTTTTACTTCAACTAACAAAAATAGTTTACCCTTTTTTTGTTTTTGTTTTTGCTACTGTGATTTGTAATTTACACGCAAAGTATTCATAACGAACAAGCAGTCACGTTATGATGTTAATAGTTTTCGTACATATCTACAATGTATACACACACGCGTATATATATATAAATATGTGTATGTATGTATGTATGTACAGCTATAAGTGGCTATATTTGTAACGTATCGGGTTATTAGACGTCAAAACTTGTGACAACGCAAATATTCTAAATTGTTTCCGTTTTTATTGTAATTTTTATTATTGTGTAGAACAAAATTCTTTCTTTCGGCTCTTTAAACTTATACTTTTGGTGGGTAATTTTGTTTTCTTAATGTGACTTGAACTTATTACTTACATTTTAATTGCACAGGTTCAGTTATTATTATATCCAGTCCAGTCAAGTGCAGTTATTTCTCTCCTTACTTAAGTTTCAATCAATCGTTTTTTGAATTGAACTCCAATGGTTAAGAGTTATAAAAGTTGAAGTTTTACATTCAAAGTCTAACATTAGAAATATAGTAAAATTGTCTTTTAGTTTATGGTAGACAGAGATACACACACACACATTAGAAGCAATCAATTTTGTGTAACCTGACGATCAGAATGATATTTTGGATCCTTTTAATTATATCGGCACCTGACCAGCTGACCGCTTAGCTTGCTGTTTATCTACAAAAATTATGAAATCTCAAGTTTTGATTTTGAAAAGATGGTGTAATCTGTTCAAAACAAACAAAAGATTAAATTATTATCATAAAAATATTTATAATTTTATCCCAAACTCCTTACAATCATAATAAAGGGTGTCTCAATATAAGTGGTGTACTATTTTATTCACAAATAAAAACACGGGTTGTGGTATTTTTATTGCTTAGTAAAGTAGATATCTTCCGATGAAGTATGGGATAAAATATCTGGCAATTGGTTCGCATGGTTCTGATAACAGACCATTACTATTTTCATGAAATTCTCGATAATTTTTTTTATAAAGACGTGGTTGTATCTACCCAATGAAGTCTTGGATCTCGACCTTGAGCTCAGGAATTATTTTTGATTCATTAGCATACATCGGAGATTTCAGAAAACCTTGAAGAAAGAAATAGCGCGACGTTAAATCGCGTCATCTTGTTTGCCAGTTGACATCAGAATTTAGTGAGATGATTTGGTCTGGAAATTATTGTTGCAATAAATCGATTCTTTGATGTGTTGTGAAGTAGGTGGTGCCACATGTCGTTCAGATCTATGTCACTCAGTCGAAGACATAAGAACTACGTTATCAAATTCCTGCAACGAACGTCGTTCTTAGTTTCTGCAATTCCGGCCCTATTTTCAATCTTCAATCACGCTACCTGACCAAAATCCACACCAAATAGTTGGTTCGTTGTGCATATATTTTTTTCTCATTGATCGCGTGATAATTTTCTAAAATCCCTAAATTCGACAGTTTTGTTTATTTATGAAGCCATTCAGATTGAAATGCGCTTCATTGGTGAAGATGACCTTTGCGAAAAATCGGTGTTCACTTCACTTCACTTTACTTCATTACTCATTGAACAAATAGCCAGCACTTTACATGGTCCATTCTTAGTAATCGGAACAATCGTAGGTGACAGACGTCAAATTTTGGACTTTCGTGGATTCCTGTCGAAAAACCCTTTTAAATAAACCGCGCAGTTCTTGTTTGTCCGTATTAATCCGCCCAAGAAGCCCTACATTTTCCCTTTAGCTCCAAAAGATGTGCAGCTGAAATATGAAGAATAATGAAAAATACTTATCTTACGCTTACGTACATTAGGTAATCTGAACCTGCACTTGCCTTTCCAGATTAAATATGTCATTGTAAGCACAGTTAACTTATTTTATCTTATCATCTTATTACATTTGCCACACTCCCATTCACACGCATTCTCTTATCTTGTCGAATGTCAATAGAAGAGAACGGGAAAGACACCGGAAGAGGTTACAAGCAACAAATTATTCTATTGGGCGGCATATTAAAAGGCAAACAGCTACAGCTACAATTTTCTTAAAGACGTAAGAAGACTTTTTCGAGCGTTACATTACAACACTAATCAAGACAGTCCGGGAAATGTTAGAAGCAGGTTGTGCTACCGTTTCCATTTTGTTCACCAAACCTCAGTTATTCTGATTAAATAGTTCATTCAATCGGTAATTTATTCTGTAACTGAGCGCATTTTCATCCATTTTAATAACGACAATCTAAAAATATGTTTATCCGGATTGGCGGATAAATGTTCACCTTTTCTAAACAGAAACCGGAGGAGAATATGTTATACGCGTAATATATTCTTGATCAGTTTACAAGTAGTCTGAGTAGATTCATATACTTAACCACACTTCTATTGTTAGAGCCTTCATAGTCAATTGAAATAGAAAATTGAAGCTGCACTTATATTTTCGTAGTAGACAGCCACAGACAAGATTTGACAACTAAGCTGCTCGTTTCACAAGCAAAATTCGAAAAAAAAATTTTATTAAAAAATTTTAATGCAAAAATGGCTGTCATCGGGCTGTAGAAGCCTGCCAACTGGCAGATCCTGCGACTAGTAACGAAATATGATTAAACATTGAATTCCATTAACTTGTCATTCTTTAATTTGCATATTTCCCACTGGTACATATTTTTATTCAACCGGAAATTTTAAAAACCTTTGCCTTGCCACGACTAGTACTTTGATTTATGATGTGAAAAGCGCTTTGAAAAGATTAAGTGAATATTCAATGCTTAGTAGTTCTCTTCTATGATAGTTGTTCAGTAAATTCATATCACTTTTTACTTTTATCTGAAGTCATTTAGTGTTGTTGCATAGGAAACAGCTTTAAAACGTAGATCTTCCTTGCGACAACGTAGTTAATGAAAAAGTCATTCTTCCTCCTGTGACGCATTGTTGTTTGCGTGGCACTTTGCTGTTTATTTGCACTTTCTTTCGCATCCCTTTGATTCAGTTTCTTTGCATTTCTTTTTTTTTTTTTTATTCCAAAAAGTTATGTATACATCCTTACATCTCTTCCTTGGTTTTCATAATAGGAAATATCTTAAGAATTGTAAGAGAAATAAGTAAGACAAGTAAGTACTCATTACCTTCAGCTTTCCTGAAGCTTCCTACTTGGTATTGTAAACGCTTTAACGAAACTGTTCTTGTGTGCATATAACCTTCTTTATGTAAACATGGGATGAGACTAGAATCATCTAACCTTGTGATCAAATCAAAGGGCAGTAAAACCTTTTCATTTAAAACAGCCCAGCTTATCCGACTCAGCAGATATATTTTCTAAGTTGGCTGCGCTTTTGTATGAAATTTTATTCCATTAATCCTTACAGATTATTGAGATGTATTTGTTTACTTTCATTTCAAAAATATACTTTGCATTTCTACTTAATATTCTTAATTGAGTCAAAATAATAGGTCAAAGGGTCGATTTTTAAGTTCTAAGAATAGGCAGAAATTAGACGATTGGGGCGATTCCCGAACGTTGTGCAAAGATATTGAAGCGGGAAAAAGTATATTGATAAGAAAACAATGAATTGTCCGCTTATAATTCTGGCGGCTTCCTTCGAATAGCTTCAATCGAACACAATGCCGAATACTCTTAAGGAATATTCCTTATTAACCATTAGAGGAGAAACTTCATATTCGAAGAGATCTTAAGAATGTAAAGAAAACTGAAAAAGATATACGTATGTTGAGAAATGTGCTAGTATTTGTATAAGAGAAAGCGCAACACCTGGTTCATTAATTTTTAGATCATCCTTACTACATTTACATTTTGGATGAACGTTTCTGTCAAAATAAAAATTTCGATTTATGGTATGTTCGTTTGCAATTCAATTAATGAAGTCCCACAACAGAATGCCCGCATATTCGGATCGATGCAAGCAAACAATTTAGCCACTAAATCTTTCGGGTGCTTTGTTTCTAGCGTAAGAAGGGTTACTTTCATGATCTTGGGAACACTGCAAGTAATGCATAATAACATAGATGGAACTTTTACGGTCTACGCTACAAGCCACTTATTTATTTATATATCAGAGATGAAAACAGTTTAACAATATAATATATAATATAATATGTAGTATAATATATAATATAATATATAATATAATATATAATATATAATATAATATATAATATATAATATAATATATGATATATTATATGATATATTATATAATGTATAGTATAATGCATAAAACGGTTCAACAATGTCATATAATATATAACATAATATATAATACAATATATAATATAATATATAATATAATATATAATATAATATAAGATATATTATATAATATATAGCATAATGCATATAATAATATATATAATATAAATTAATGAACCCAAAGTAAAAATAAAATTAATAATAATCATAACGTTAGCATATAAGTGGAAAATGTAAAAACTTTGATCTTCTCATCTAATATAATATATGAGAGAAATATAGGATATACGAACAGCTGGCGCTATAAATAGTTTTACGTCCGAACATATTACCTTCGTTGAGCTCCTGCCGTACTGTTTTTTGTGGAACTGTGGTGCACTCAAATGATTGTTTAGTGCTGCTGTTACTTCTAGCGAAATAGTTTTATGTTGCCTGGACAAAATCCTGGTACTATATTGCATAGTATTCATATTTTATCTAACATCTGTTTATTGCAAATATACACCAGTTATGGACAATTTGGTATAAATTATGATGGCTAACGAACGCTAAGGGGTAATGCTAAACATGGAGTTCTTAATCAAAAATTCAATACATAAGTTAAATAACATGCAAATCGAGGGATAAGTGTATTTTGTCAGGCCTTGCAAATTTTTTCAAATAAAATGTCGGCGTCGTTTCTTTTACAACATATTCCGAGTTCGGTGTTATCTAAAACAATGCTAAGCATAAATATCGTAAAGCACATGAACACGTAATAGAAAGAAAGTCAAGGGAAGTTGTTATCTATAGAAGAAGATTGCAGTTCAGGGTGTTGGTAGCAGTTGTTTTTTTTTATGTCTTTTCCTTTATGCTGCTACTATCTAACGCATGCTTCTCCTTATATGCCAACAAACGTGGCGATATAGCCTTTGCATTCATTTTTTTTTTTTTTTTTTTTTTTTTTTTAATACAACAAACGTCAAAGCGAGGGAAATATAAACAAATCTACTTTCTTACTTACTTACTTACTTACCAACATACTTACTTACAAACCAATAGGTATTTCTTTTTGAAAAGGGTTTTCAACGAATTTTACTTTAAGATAAAGAGCTCGAAATAGGGATCTCTCAAACATATTTTCCTTCTTACCATACAAATGAAATGCAAAGCAAACCAAAGCAAAGGAAAGCATGACTTTTGCATTTACAAATAAACAACAGTGGTAGTTAGTTCGCTTTGTTGTAGCTTAAGATGAAGTTATAGAGAAGAAATGCGAAACACAAAGCTTTCGTATTGCTTTGCTTTTTGTTTGTTTGTTTCTTTGTTTGTTTGTTTTCACATTTCAAACATTCTGTTTTCCCCTCATTTATGTGCTTTCCGTTGCAATCAAAAAGCGTCCTAAACGCACTTTAACAAATATTTAAGTATGCAGAGAGCAGAGTGTAAGAAAAAAAAAAAAAAAAAAGCTAGTAATTAAAAATTTATTATTTTTGATTAGGGAGAGAAAAGAAGAAAGCAAATCCTTTTTTTTAATGTGGTAAATACACAGAGTTAATTACTACAAAAATGAAAAAATATTAAAAGAAAAAAGCAAAAAAAAAAATAAATAAATAAAAAGGAATTTGTTGACTTTGACGAGATATATATTAAACGAAACGAATTAAAATGAAAAAGCAAAGGTAGACAAGAAAGTTCATACACAAAGAACTTCTTAACGCATACATTTAAAAATTCATTTTTATTTTTTTTATTAAGTATTTATAAAATAAAAATTAACATTTAAGCAAATTGACATGATTTACAGTTTGAAACACTTTAATCAACACTAAGAACTGCGGTCAGTTGTTATGCCAAAAGAATATTTTTTTTTTTTTTTTTTTTTTTTTTTTTTTTTTTTTGTATATAAATTATGCACACAGAACAGAACATATTCGCTTTCAAAAATAATTTTTTTAAATTTTTTTTTTTTTTCTGAAATGTTGGAAAAATAGTGGCGCTAGAGTTGTTTACCTTTAGAAACACGCATCTAATATGCAGGTGTGGTTTTCAGAAGAAATATAACTTCACTCTAAAGAATATAATTGATGAAATTGACCACAAAAGTATGAAGAAGCGATGTAGAGATTCATGCGGAAAATTAAGAAAAACCCCAGTTTGATCTCCTCTCTAGCATACAAAGTAGAATAATAATAATCAAAAGTAAAGGTTAATACGTCCAGCATTTACATCAGGCTCTACAAGGGCAGGAGGTCATTGTGTGTCTATTATTTAGTCTTTTTTTTTTTTTTAAACCAAATTTTTGTATTTGATTTTATATACTTTGATGAACATTCATGAACAATGCAGCAATATTGTCGGTTGAATTTTTTTTCGAATTATTTTATATGTTAAAAGTTCAAATTTCAAAAAGTTTCTATAAAATACCATCAGTTACCTAAATGGTCCAGGATATATAAGAAGCATGAAATCAGGCCGAACATTATATATATAGATGGTACGGCACACAAGAAGGGATGACAATTTTTCTAAACCAGAAACTGTCAAAGTTTTTTTTTTTTTTAATGAGTAGATTATATTGAACTGATAGAAAATTGACGAGACAAATACAGATTTATAATAAAAACTTGCACAATAATTACACACAAAAATATTCCTCTACTTGCTTAGCCAAGAGTTATCTATTAACTAATCGTTAATTTATGAATTTTTCTATGGTTTCTTTTAAAGAATAACTAAATTAATATACCACTAATTATTTAGGGGTATAAATGGTAGCATAACCAACGATTATTTGTATATATATATATATATATATAGATCTGAACATAAATCATAAAATATTTTTCAGGCTGAGAGGAGATTCAGTTTAGTTGTCATCCACGATAGAACAGACAAAACTAATTAATGTTAATGAGTGGGCGTGTAGAAATGACAGCATACAATTTTGGAATATATATATACACCTCTCTATATATACATATGTTTTAATTATTAGCATAAAAAATTCAATAAAATTTACATAAGCCTATCAAGGCGTAAATAAATATTCATATATACGTACGAACATTCATTTGGTGTCTTCGATGACTGACAAATTCAAGCATAAAATTTTCCAAGAGAAGACCTTAAATTATTGCAAACAAATGAAAAAAGTTGTCTGCTGGTTGTTAAAATTACAACATTTTCTCCTATTACCCGTGCCGTAACATTAAGATAATACAGTATATGTTGGGTTTTATGAGAAACGATAAAATCGGTCTAGTTGGTAATATTAAGTAACTTGCTTGTATTTTTATATGTGTGTAAGTAGCTATAAAGCCATAAATATTTAACATTGTCTGGAAGCTTCTTTTTTTTTTTTTTTTCTTTTTATTGTTTTCGAAAATATTCTCTCTGATGATGACTGATACGGTTTTTCAAATCGGTTTTTTTTTAAAGTATCTAGTGAAAGTAAAACATGTATTAACCGTTTTCAGGATTGAAAGAAACTTAGAACCTCACTCTACCTCTTAATGTGGAAATCAAAGAAATAATTAGTGTTAAAATTAAAGCAAATTATTGTCAATTTTTGTCTTCGAAAAACTTCTTCGACAAGACAATGTGTGTAAGTTCACATGGCTGATATTATCGAATCTTTTCGGAAAAAGGAACAAATTATTAATTATGGAATCGCAGCTTTACGGTTAATAGCCTATCAGTTCATTGTTTCTAAATCAATTGCTTTATGGAAGGGCTTAAAAACTTGCATTATTATGTTTCAGTCCATTTTTTGTTTCTTCATTTAAAACTAAATATTAATTATATTAAGAGTTCAAGTGCAGAGTGATGTTATTACATAAAACTATAGGTGAATAATCCAACCTTTCTAAAACAGATAAATCATTTGTAGATACAGACCGCTGGGAAAAAACTGCAGATAAAAGAAATTAGAAATTTCGCAAATACTTATAACAACAAATAGTTTTCCCCACAATATTTGAACAACAATTTTTTCGGTGTGCTGAAGAGAGACAACGTGAAATAAGTCCTCCGTAGAAAATGCCTCGAAGCTTTGCGAAATAGCTAGAAGGTGCTTTCGAAGAAAAATTAATAATTACACACTTGTCATGCGTATAATAACCCTTGCAATGAACTTGTTTATAATCGCCTATATTACTTAAAGATTAAACTCTTATTAATACATTTTTCTTATTATGTAGCCGGCGTTTGATCAGCTACCTATAAACCTTGAACGATCTTTTGAAAACCTCTCGTTATATTAATGATTAGAGTAAACATTACGTTGAATTATTGTATAAGAACCGCCATCCATATTTTTATTAACTTTGGAAAATACTGGAATACTGGAAGTCCTGTGAAATTTATGTTCTTTAGTTTAGAAGTAAGGTATGGCAAACAGAATCTTTATATATAAGTTTTCATAAGAGGCATAAAAAAACTGTTGATCAAAACAAATAGCACAAGCATAATAAGTTACATTAAAAGAATCGCACAAACAAAATTAGTCGCATAAAATTAAACGCACAAACAAAATTAGTCGCATAAAATGAAACGCACAAACAAAATTAGTCGCATAAAATGAAACGCACAAACAAAATTAGTCGCATAAAATGAAACGCACAAACAAAATTAGTCGCATAAAATGAAACGCACAAAC
>KK351013.1:4549807-4570330 GCA_000671755.1 Glossina brevipalpis
TACATTTTTTGAAACCCTTTTTTATATCAAATAATACATTGGTAAGCTTTCTCTCAGTTTTTTTCTCAAGCATAACATAATGCTTGAAAATGACACCCCTGTGTATAAACCCATTAATCATCGTTAGTTGCAAAAGTTAAAAAAAAAGAAAATAAATAAATAAAAAAAAAATAGAAAACAAACAAAAAGAAAAACAAAAACCAATAAACACAATTATTATTAAACAAGAAGGGACGGACTTACCATGCAATTTGTAGGCATTTATAAGGTCATGGTAAACAAATAAAACAAAACGAAAATCAACATATATGACAACAACTTATTTTATAGTTAATGCATAATTTAACAATTCACTGAAAGTTCAGTGCGTTGCATTCATAATAGCTGCCTGACCATCCAATGTGGAGTTGCGGTCGTCAATCTGTCAGACAGTCCGTTATTGCTATGCAAAGAGAAAGAGAGAAAGAGCAAGAGAAAGATCTGCTTCTTTTTTTTCCATTATGACTTCACCATTACCACCACTCGATGTTTTGCTACTGACCATAATTAACTGATACATTATAACAGTAATATGCCTACAAACAGTGTAACCACCAAATGATATTAACGTGTAATGGGTATTTGCGTTAAAGTACTAACAAACATCAAAAGAAGAAGTGTATAAAACAGTGTTGTGTGAGGAAAAACAGAAAATTGTATCCATGATACACTATACCAGACAGACAAACACATATATAAATTCGCTTGTTTATATATATATATATATATATATATATATATATAAAAGCATTTTGTTGTTATTTCTTTTCTTTTTTTGTGTTTAGTAATTATAGTAAAACTGATGAAAAAAGTGATAGTAAAACCCTAATGATCAAATTGCGATAAATTTTCTTGTAAAACCTTAGAAAGCTAATTTGTAATAAGTTTAAGTCATGTGTTTCCTATTTATTTATAATTTTTTTTTTTCTTCACTATTATCTATAAATTCTATATAAGAAATTTACGACTAAAAGAAATCTTGAAATTTTTGTACAAAAATTTATCAAAAATTCTAAATTTCTTTAGAAACGAGATTCAAAAATAATTAAAATTTATTAAAATGTTTCTCAAAAATTATCGTCAGAGGACTTGATTTTATATTAAGAATCAATCAGTCAGAGTTGTCTCTATGTTGCACTTTGCAAGGACTGGAAGAAATAATACGAAGACAAATAAGTTTTTGCCTGCGAGAGCTTCCACTTAGTTGTACGACTAATAGGTAAAATATTTTTAAAACGAAAAAGTACATTAACGAGTTTGACGATGAGATGCAACAGAGTCGATTTTGGGAAAGTCGAAAAAGGAAAAAAAAAGCCACTGAACCACTCTTTCATCCAAAAAAATTGTAAATTAGATTTTCTTATATCCCCCACTCAAGGATGGAGGAATATTTATTATGTATGCTAGACCCATTAGGGTGGTTCAGAGAACCCATAAAGTGTATTTATTCTTTTTCAACATCAAATCAATCAGAAAGGATTTAAGCTTATCCGTCTGTCCATCTGATTGTCTGTCCGTCTGTGTAATCGATTTAAGCTTTTCCTTCGGTCCATCTGATTGTCTGTCCGCCTGTATAATGTCTATACTCCTGGCTGTTAAAATTAATATATCGCATGAAAATTCGTAGGAAACGTTAGAAGTTCTTGCACGCAAGTTGATATTGCATATGTACCAAATCGGTCAAAGACCAGATAGAACACCAACTGAAGAAAACTCTTTCTTTTGGGCGTTTTGTTCGTTACTGATAAACTAAGACAGATAGACAATCAAAATTTCCATAGTATTCCATCAAAATAGAAAAAATCTGCCACCCCCATCCAATATTGTAAAGTACCAAAATTTAGGTTTTTCGAGATTTTCTTAAAATTCAGGTAGTGGTGGGTATAAAAAATTTGATCGCCGCTGAACATAATTTTCTTATTTGTTTTTTCTTAATTTTGCTTCTTCTTCTTCTTCTTCTTTTTTTTTTTTTTTTTTTTTTTTTTTTTTTTTTAAATATTGATTTCGTATCGCTGCGATATATCTAAAAGAATGAGTTTTCAACGTGGCATAGCTTTGGATCAGTTTCATTAATTATTAATTACTCTTACTATTAACTGTTCCGTCTCTATATTATTAACATCCAAAATTGCTTTTTATGTGTATGTTGTTGTTAATCAGGTGCATCACATTGCATAGCGAATAGCATAGAACTTCATTTATGGGACGAGAAGAACTGTTTGCATGAAATTAATAACAGAATTGAAGACATTTATTAACAGCAATTAGGGGAATGTGTTGTAAAGTCGCTTTATTTCATTGTTTCTGAAGCTTTCAAAACATATGTCGGGTACAATTACATTTTGTATTCATGTTTTTCTTAATCCCTTTCTAAATGGACACTAAACGGAAGTTGTATGTTTGCAGCCTTCTTGGGTTATATGTTACATTGTATTAATTAGTTAGATTTAAATATGTTTATGCATCCGTCCGGAGTCTGCTGTTGTGATTTAAATCACAAAAAACTTCTTTAGAATAAAAATTTGGAAATTTGGAACATAACATAGATACTTAGTTAACGGCCTTGTAGCATACGTCCCATCGACTTACTTCAAATAATTCTATAATAACTAAGAAAGTAAAAGATTTTTTTGAATGTTAAATTACTTACGGTGATTGATATCCGAAGTTCAAGTCAAGTCAAGTCTAACCGTTTCGTGTAAAGTCTTCAATAAAATACCTAATTTTGTTGTCACGTCCTTCATAGATTACGTTTTGCGTTGTCATGTTTTCTTCGCCTTTTTTATATTCTGCACCAGTTGTGGTACAGAATAATAAGCTAATGTGGGTGCATACAACACCCGGAGGGGCTTAGAAAGGCCCACCACTTTTTATGCCGTATCTGTCCAAATGAATATCTTACGTTTGGGCTATGTTTTTTCATGTCCAGCCTGCTGGTCGTAACCTTTGAGAAATTTGGTAGACTAACATGTTTTTAGTTCTAAAAAGCCTGTGTTCTTGAAAATGCTTTCGATTGAACATTTTCATATCCATTCCCTATATAGAGCGCCATTTGAAAAAGTTTTGATATGAAAAAAATTGTTATTTCTAATATTTTTTTTAACAAAAATCGATGAATCCCATATAATCAATCATTCCGATGAGAAGTAAAATTTTATATGGAAAGAAGGATTAATTTTTAATACTATATGATGACTAATGAGTCCCTAATAGTTATTTGACATTAAAATTCTGTATATGAAGTTTGGACCACGTACGTCTTTTTTTCGAACTCATCCCACACAAAGGGTCCCATGGAATGTAAGCCTTTACATGACAAGAGAGTTATAACTTTCTAAATTTTGTAATAAAAATCTATCCGTAATAAAAATTTGACATAAAAATAAATTGTACTAAACTTGGACCAGGTAAGTCCATTACATAGACCAACCTCAATACATATAAGAGTTCTCATGAAAAGTAAATCTTTAGAGCAGCAACAAAATTTAGTTTTTGGTACTTCTTGAGAGAAATGGTTCAAGAAGAAGAACATCTCTGATAGAAAAATTAAATTTTGATGCTTTATGCTCCCACCCTCCCCCTACTCCTCCCCCTTTTTATAAAGACTCTACTATGAAAATCGTGCCTTTGCATAGAAACGAGGTATAATTTTTTATATTTCATCACGAAAGTAAATAAAGAATCGTATTAAGCGAAATGGTCAATGGTATTTAATGGTCGGCCTTGACCGACTATAATGTTTTATTGTTTTTTTTTTTTATATTATATTTTTTATGTGAATATTATCACCTATTTGCGCTGTTTTTATTTTCTCTTCGATTCATCCCTCTTATAATTGTGTGAAATATGAACAATATATTAAGTCTTTATATCCATCATATAGAAAGTTGGTCAACATATTAAATTTTTTATTCCATTTGTTACGCGCAAAAAGATGTATCTGAGGTTTGTTAAGAAGTATATATATACTTTTGATAAATTAATGAACTTTATATGGATTTAATCATCTGAGTCAACGTCGTAGGTTGTGTGCATCCGGAAATCTGGCGAGAAAACTTTGTGGACTTTCACTCACCGAACTTGAAAATTTGCGGTGTTTCGACCATAAGCGTGAGTCTGATAACTCAAAATCTTTTTTTTTTTTCTTATAGATCTCTCAGCTACTGACGAGAAATATTATGTCAACAACCAAATCAAGATTAATAAAAATTATATAAATGTTTCTGATCGTTATCCTATGACTACTAATAAAAAGATTCCGCTTTGAAAGTTTATGCGTTTACCTGTGAGGTGTTCAAGAATCGTTTTCAGACGAATGTGAATGTGAATGTCTAGTTGGAAATGGTTGAATTTTTTGTTGTGTGTGAATGCGTAATATAGGCTGAGGTCAGAAAATGTCACTTAATAGTCGTTTAAGTGACGTTTATATTTATATTTTTGTATGTAAAGCAGTACGAAGAACAATAACAATAAAATCTATAAATATTATTTTTTATTAAAAAAATCATTAAATGAAATTTTATACAGATAATTATTTTAAATTATTAAAACATTTAAATGTTCTTTTTTTAAAAAAAAAAAAAATAATAATAATAATCAGCCACACGCATCATCGATAAAGTGTCTTTCGCTTTGCAGTTTCATATTTTTATTTTTATACGAATGTTTATGAATGATTTAAATTATTTCAAAAAATCTGCACCGAATTACTTTTCTTTGTCTTTGAAATAAATTTTATACAATTTTATTAAGAATGTATTATTAAAAAATGATAAAAATTTATTCGTAAATTGACATTTTTAATAAAAAAAAAAAACATTTTTTTTCTTTATTTCTTTTTTCAGGTAAGAAAACAAAAGCTATTGGAAACCTTTATACTTCTCTTAACGGTAAGTTTTAGTACATTTTAGCTAAAGCTTCGTTAATTTAAATGATAAATTTTCGATTAGAAAATATGAAAATCACTCTACACATCAATTGCAACCCATCAGTGGCGTTGTGGATTCTAGAGATTTTTTTTATAATTTTGTCGATGACTTTCGAAGAACGAATGATCTAAGAGAAAAGATAATACGAAGTCCTTTCCGCGGTATATAGCATATAGAAAACGTCCAAATAAATTCATGGGGTCAGGTCACCCAAGAAAGATTTCGAAAGCTCTCTACCTGATCACTGGGTACGGCTTCTTTCGGAGTATTTGTGGAAATAAATCGATAGGAACATTCTCTAACTAGAAGGAAACTCTAGACAGTACCCAGTCAATGTTTGTCTTAGAATCTCGTGAATGGTAGGGGATTTTTTCATGGCTTCCGAGATATTGCCTACGGTTCGTTGAAAAATAATCCTGAGCTTAGTTTGCATCATAAAGTAAGACTATTATGGGTAAGGTACTCGTGGTCCCAAAATGTTACATGTAAGCAATCGGCCGACATTGTGTAGAAGAAAAAAAAGCACACGACGGCTTTTTAGGTGAATCGTCGGCCGGAAATCCAGTTGAATAGTAATGGTGATGACTCTCTTATTCCAGTTTCGGATACTTATCGGTCCCCCTACGACCTAAATGAGCTATATTTTTCTCGAAACATATTTATCTAATCTAGATATTTGAAATAGATATTAGCCATTGCATCCTGGGAACATTCTCTTTAATCTTAACCATAATTAGCTGATATCTAATCTTAATTTTAATATCATTTCAAATTTTTTTTTTTGCAAAACAGACCTTTCCATGTTAAAGTTGAAAAATCATCGATTAAATATAAATGATATTAATGCTGAAGTGCCAGAAGGAAATTCAGTACTGTAGACGATTTCTATCTCAGATTTTCCGATCGGAGATAATATATTAATTATGACATGAGCACAAAGCATGGAAATTCCATTTTCCCTTAATGATTCCCTTAACATTTCGCACGAACTATGAACTGCGAAATAAATTAAATTAAATTTCAAAATAAATTCTGAAAGACACCTTACGTTCAGGCCAAATAACAGCTTTTGTCAGTTATACAAAATATCTTGGCTTATATATTAACCTCAGCTTAACATGGAAAAATTATATTAAAGCTAAACGCCAGTAACTTAAAATAAAAACCGAAAAACTCTATTGACTAATTCGTCTAGAATCTCAACTTAATCTAAAATATATTTGATAGAAAAGTATCCTTCAGCAATAGGAGGGAACAACCAATAAATCTAATATTGAAATATTTCAAAACTATCAGACTAAGGTTCTTCGTCTTATTGTTAATGCTCCATGATTCGTTAGCAACAAAAATATTCGTGATGATCTGTACATTCCTGGACACATTTGTTAAAAATCTAATTCAAAGTCTTTTCTCAAAATATCTAGTTAGACTAGTAGCAGTAGTCATGTAAATCCTTTAGCGAATATGTCTTCTAAATGAATCCAATTAGATAAGAAGTTTGAAAAGGCATCAGCTACTGTAGATTTTACTTAGAAATTTATTTATATTAGTTTGGGGAAAAAGAAATCCATCCGATCTTATATGAACTTCAGGACTTTATTTAACATTTCGAATTGAAAAATAATGGATTTCTTTGTCCCCAAACTAATATTTGTTCCTTAAATTACGCATAGTGAATAGTATTAGTGCTTATATAGTTCCGTTCAATTTACTTAAGCATTACATCCGTTTTGTTATATTGTTTCCCTTGTGTGGATCAATAATATCTGTTGCTTTTCTCATTACGTTATATCGTTTAATTATCATGTCTTTGAATAGATTATAAATTAATATTTTATAATTTAAAAAAAAAAAAAAAATCTATGCTTAGCCCCATTTAGGCTTTAAGACAATTAATGAATTAAATTTATTTTTTTTAACTTCAAAAAGTCATAACATAATTTGTATCGGTAGTCGAGGATTTACTACAATTCTTTTTACCTTCTATATCACTTCCACTTCACATATGGTTAACTAAAAATCAACGAATAAACTGACTACTAAAAAAAATTGAGGTTAAATAGTCGTTTTCTTAATTTCTGATTTGATTGCGGACATGATTTTAGAGGGAAAATATCATTAAAGATACTAAGTCACGATAATTCCATAAAATGAAATGAAAATTTTACAAGCTCAGGTCGGAGTTTAAAGAGAATTTCAAACTTCTAAAAACTGCTTAAAATTGGAAGTAACGAGATGAAGTTTTGACACAAATTTTATATTATTTTAAGACCTTTTAAGCAAACTTTCTATATAACTTTCTATGTAAGCCCTTTCCCTCTTCTTTAAAAGACAAAGTTACCATTAATTTTATTCTAACTCAGACTGTTATGATTCAAAAGAAAATACGATCGTATCCGAAGGTCAATCTGATAGAGTTAATTGCATCGAAAACGGGAGAAGCATTTGAAGTCTATTAATTTTTGCATCAATCAATACAATGAAATACGTCATAATAAATTGTTTGCCGTAACATAACATAACATAACATAACATAACGTTCAGTTTGTAAATGCTTTTCTATGCAAATGATACGCCATAGAAGCTTTAATGTCTATTTGTCATTTGTTTTGCAGTTGACACAAATTTCCTGGAACTCTTACGGAAAAGTTATGGATATAGTAGCCGGTGGTTAGGCTTTAATCTAAGCTAACAAGAGAAGAAAACCAAACCAAACCAAGCCAAGCCAAGCCCATATTGCTTTTTGTTTGTTTGAAGTTTTGAACTATACAGCAATACACACACACACACACACAGAAATTGTGTAAAGAAAAGAAAAATAAACAAAACGGTTGCGAAAGCTTGTATTCTTAGAAAAATATTATATATAAAAGAAATAAAAAAAAAAAAAAAAAAAAAAAAAAAAAAAAAAACTTTTTTAAATAAATAAAGTTTATAACGTAAAGCATGAAAATAAACACAAAGTGAAGTTGAAGAAGTAGTAAAACTTCTCTCCTAAGAATGTACTTTTTCGTACGCATGTCTAAACATTTGATGGCTTGTCTGACTGAATGGCTGGCGGTTGCTTGTTTAGTTGCTTGCTTAGGAGTTGATGAGGAGGTATACTTGTATGCGTGTATGAGGCAATAAATTTAAATTCAAAACCATGCACATTTAACCATAAAGTCACTCAATCATGTTGATGATGATAAAGCCTATGACGATGACGATCGCCATTATTATATGAACAAAATATGCAAAAAACAAAAAAAACAAAAAAAAAAAAGAAGAAAAAAAAAATATGAAAACGGAGATCCTCAACATTGTATAACAATGTCTGGAACATGTAAACATGTGTGCACTCACGTAAATGCCGCTCTATGATAATATAAAATAAATGATATGATACGCAAAAAAATTACACCTCCTCCTCCTCCTCCTCCTCCTCCTACTTCAAAGGCTTTTCTGGTTTCATCATTAAGCGAAAACTTACTGGCCTACTAGCCATGCTATAAGCTTCAGGAAAGGCGCTACAGAGATCACTTACAGTACGGGATAGATCTAATCTGAAAATGAATGAATGGATTTAGTTATCGTAAAATTTGGAAATAAATGAACTTAAACTTGGCATATGCGAGTCGTAAGCTCAGACTGACTCTGTCTCATGGGTTGTATTTAAGTAGTAGGGGTTTCACATGCTTGGCAGATATTAATTTAAACAAGAAGCTTTTCAATCTTCAAATTGTGTAACCGCGTGAGCTGATCTGATAGGTTTTCAAAGTTCACTTCAAGACCTAAAACAAAAAGTGAACCTGCCTGTCTTGCCCGCAATAAATGAAACTCTTTGCTATTATTATTATTATATAGTTTCTTAATAAAGTAAATATCTAAGGCATTTATAAATCATTTTTAAAATCGATTACATTTAGATTACGTTTCTTTTAGGTAAATTTTTTCATTCAGAATTTCCATTAGAATAGTGAATTTTTTTTTTTAGAATATAGAAAGAAATTTAGAAAAGACCGACTATATGGCTTCAAAATCGCATCTATATATAAAGATAGAAAAAGATTGAAAAACCCTGGATGAATTATTGCATCCTTCTTAGGAAAAACAGTAACGGAAATTGAAGTCGAATTGCTTGATAGTCTCCAGTCTGGACTAATATAAGCAATAAATCGATCGATTGGAAAGTTTTTGATTGATCACGTGATGACTAATAATCGAACCGGGTAAAAAGGGACTTTATTTCGTCTCACCATGCGGAGCTTCGTTTTTTTAATGAAGGAAATAAAAGGCTTATCCGAATTATCTTAATTTTAATCTTAAGGCTGCTGTAAACTTATATTTTCTTGCAGAATAAGTTTATAGCACAGATTAGAATCGCTTGAGAATTATTTCGTGAAAAGCCGCCAAAAATTCCCATTAAAGCAACTTAATTTGTCGCGCTAAAAAAAAAAATGTAAAAGTTCCGTATAAAAAAAATTCTTGTTGAAGAGAAAAGTTTTTGTCACAATTTGCCGGTTTTTTTTTTTTTTTTTTTTTGATGATAGAAATATGCCCAAATTTTGTAAAGATTCAAATGCTTGTGACAAAAAAAAAGAAGAGTATTCTACAGGGAAATTAAATGCCTTCAATAGTGCCTTGCGAAATTCGTTCAAATATGAGGATATGTTTTTTTAGTTTTCAAAAAAAATATCTTAACGAGGAAAAACACAAAAAAAAAAAGAAGAAATAAAAACATTATAGTCGGTCGGTTTTTATATACCCTACGTGGTTATTACATACTCTACGCGGTTGCTACATACTCTACGCGGTTGTTACATACTTTACGCGGTTATTACATATCTTACAATTCTTCATGATAAAATGTCAAAAGTTCCTTATTTCACCTAATTTCGTCATTAAGCAATGAAAAGTACTTTTCATGAGAATCTTTATAAGGGGAAAGGTGCAAAAAATAGGTTTTTATGGTAAATTTGGATGTCATAATATGTTAAAATGTGGACCTTTTGCTATATAAAAGCTTACTTTTCGCACGGAAGAGACATCAAAATATTGGTCCATCCAACCCAAATTTTTTTTTCCAGAAGTGATTCTAAAAATAATCTGATTAAAGCCGTTTTCAATATTTTTCATTCTTGAACGAAAACATATATCAAATTAAGTTAATTTCTCGTAAAAATTGTGATCTATAACTTGAACACAAATTTCATTCACAGACATCAGAGTGTTGAACGAGAGTTTAATCGATAATAAAAGATGGATTTCCTTCTAACTTCTTTGGATGTTACATATATTAAATAACTTCGTAACATCTGTGGTGTAGGGTATACGAAGAAGTGCACGTCCACTAAGAAAAGCAGTAACAACAGGCGTACAATGACATTTGCATTGAGTTAACAACAGCAATAATAACTATACAACGATAACTAGTTGTATGCATGAGCAGGAATTAAAATTTGTTTGCATTTATTAAAACTGTGCGTTGTCTGTGTATTAGAGCAGGCATGCATAAATGCACGCACGTATGCACGCATGCGTAGAGCATAACATAACGCATTTGTGTACATGTTAGTGATACATGAAACACATTAGATGTGGTGTGGTGTGTATGTGTTTATATGACTGAATATATTGATATTTGTCGTTATCTTTGTTATATTATCAAACCCGCCCTTTGAACAAAGCAACCATGAATCTATGCATTCATTTTACAATGAACAAAACGTTTGACATGCAGATTAAATTATGTTAACACAACATTTAGCTGATTTTCCTGGTTTCAAGCTTTAGTAAATTCATTATAAATGGATAACAGGTGATAGGTTGTAAATAGCAAAATGAAAATTGTTAAATTTCTTTAAATAAATAAAAGCATTATTGGTATGCAATGATTGTGTATTGTCATGTGTACGAATACAGAAAGAGACAGAGAGAGAGAGAGAGAGAAAGAGAGAGAGAGAGAGAGCGAGAAAGAAAGAAAGAAAGAAAGAAAGAAAAAGAGAGAGAGAGAACGAGAACGAGAGAGTGAGAGAAAGATAAAGTTAGAGAAAGAAAGAAGGAGAGAGATAGTTAGATAGAGAGAGAGATAGAGTGAGAGAGAAAGAAAGAGAGAGAGAGAGGGAGAGAGAAAGAAAGAGAGAGAGAGGGAGAGAGAAAGAAAGAAAGAGAACGAGAACGAGAACGAGAGAGTGAGAGTGAGAGAAAGAGAAAGTTAGAGAAAGAGAGAAGGAGAGAGAGAGATTGAAAAATCTTAAATCACTAGATGTACGACTGATTGACGATATTTGTAATGCGTTAAAGTACTTTTTAATTTTCTACTTCAGTTATTTTCTTAAGGAGTTTGGGGATCCGCTTACTTTGTTTATTTAATGCAAGTATCAGAAATGAATTTTCACCTGATCCATTTCCAATCAACCAAATATAAGCATCTGATTGTTAAAGAATTACCTTAATATATACAGAATTTTCAACCTGCGTGCACGACAAATTTAAAATCGATATCTTCATTTTCGCGGTCAGGGGGGTACTTGCGTTACGACAGAGAGACGGACATGTTCGAATCGATTGTAATTTTGATGCTGATTAAGAATATATATATATATATGTATATATATGTATGTATATATATCTATATTTTGTGGAATCTCTGAAGCTTCCTTCCTTTTGTTGCAAACAATACGACAAAATTTGTATTCTCCCATCCATTGTAGACAAATTTATCGTAAATATCCTACGTGATTCTCTAGACAAAGCAATGAGTTCGGATGGGAAAAATGATGGAATTGTTGGAGTTAGACTGCGTGCCGATGCCAAAAATCGTGTTGCAGAAAAACCCTCTCGAAGTTTTGCAATATGTTACGACTTTTAATTCCCCTAAAAAATCAAGCTCAGCCAACTTTTGCGAAATTTAAGGAAGAAAACATAAAATGCGTTACAATGATCACTAAATACATTCATTACCAAATTATTCAATAGGTAGTCGCGACAAGCGGTGCGTACAAGAGACAGGAACATAATCAATGTGTGTTAGCAACTCCTACTTATTGGGAACTCCAGGATCTTGTGAACAGTTTCAGTTCACAATCGCAAGCATGAAAGTGGTTTAGGAAATAAGCATTGATGATTTTGCCGTCGCCCATATGCCGCCCAAAGCATGTGAGAGCATCAAAGATTTCACCATAAAATTTGGTGATGGTCGCTTCATTTGTACTATACCGGCTATTTTCAAAAGGTGTGTTGAAACTCATTTTTCAACCTTCAATTATTTTTGTGCATTGAAAATGAAATAAACGAAACTAAATCTTAAGTTTTATTATTGGCGTTCATTAAATCTTCTAAAAGAATTCCCTCCGCTAAGTTGGCAAGATTAATATTTCTTTATAAATCTCTGAAATATCTTAAGAGTTTTCTTGAAAGTAAATTTACAAGTAAAAAATATATTGAAAATCCGAACTCTAAAGCTATTAAATGTACTAAAATCGCTTCTTCTAATTCTAAATCAAATTTTTGTCAGATACTAATTGTAAGTTACGGCTGTCTGGTGTACCAATTGTAACTTATGTTATATTATGATCAGAGAGGACTTCTGCAAAACCCATATTAATATTTTTTAAATTATTCACATTAAAAAACTCAAAATTACTCAAAAACTTTCCAAAAAAATTTAATTTTCTAAGTTGTATTTTGTTGATGAATATTGTGGCGACGACCAACCGACCTGATTAATTCTTTTGAAAAAGATGTGAACTTTGAAATTAAAAGTTTGATTTCACATTAATTAAAATATAAAAAACTTAGTAATAAAAATAAAAGCAGGGCATTTTTTTCACTGCACTTGAATTGCTTTTTATATAACCGGTTCGATATTTAATGGATTTTTGCGATAACTATTCGGGGCGTTTTTATTCAGTGAAACATTCCATTCACAGCTAAATAATTTTTTGTAATTAGTTTTTCAGGTCAATTATTACTCTTTAAATGTTATTTTCGTCTGAAGTAACCATAGCGTTAGATATTACATGAGTCTTTAATGGCAGATCGTCGCCTAATATCATATATTTACCTTCCATGATTCGTTCGTTCTTTCGTTTTTCAAATCTGAGTATGTCATCTTTTTTAAGTCAACTTTTTATTATAGTTATACTCTCAATTTTTGTTAAACATTAAAAATTATTCCAACAATTGAAAGAAAAAAAGTCTTATACATCTTCTTTCTTTTCTTTTTAAAAGTATTTGCAAATTTTGAACGCGTTATTTGCAATGAAAACTAGACGTAAACAATTAATGCAAAAAAAAAACAAAAAATTATAAACACAACAATTAGACAGAAATGACTCGGATGATGGGGAGGTAGTAAATAAGATTCGACGCTGCTCTGATAAGTGTAATGAACTAAACAATTAATTGAGAAATAGTTTTAATTTTATTCGCAACTACGCAATTAATTTAAATAGTTTTAATTTTATCATTTATTTATATTGATTTATTTATTTTTTAATTATATCGATTAAGAAAAGGGTGTGAAGTTATATTTAAATATAACTAGCAAAGACACGAACCAAAACTGTTAACAGAGGTCTGTTAAGCGATTAACAGAATTCTGTTAATCGCTTAACAGACCTCTGTTAACAGTTTTGGTTCGTGTCTTTGCTAGTTATATTTAAATATAACTTCACACCCTTGATTAAGAAGTCGGTATTTTTCAATTTAATCCTTTAATTTAAAATATAATTACACGATGCATATTGACCTCAAATTATATGTCGAGATTTACATTGTAAATATTAGAAATCTTTTGCATCTTTTTATTGCATTTATTGTTTTCAAATTCAAATTAATTACTAGATTAATACTCCAAAAGTTTCTTATGATCTGCACTTCAAACCTAATGCGGCTTGAGATTTTCTTTCTTTCTTACGAATTCTTAAATTTATACGCGATTGTGGGGAATTTTAATTTTATTAAATTTTTGGAGAAAGATATCTACTTCTATATAAATTCTTGAAAATAAAAAAAAAAATGTCATTACCCTTTCTCGATCCTTTCAACAATAGGACGAACAGATGGGCATGACAAGGAAGTTGCAAAGGTTTGGCGTAGTGTTAATGGGTACGTTCTCTTTGAATCGAATTGATTATCTGAAGAAAATTTATTTTTTATTTTTATTTTAAATATGACCAAGTACTCAGGGAATGATGATCAGAAAAAAGTAGGGAAAGAGAGAGACGGAGAGAGTAGCCGCAAGATGGAAATTGTACACCCGATCGGTATGTGTTATATATATATAGCTTTGCTTACCGAGCACTTACTATATTCGTTGAAAGCGAGAATTGACATGAATTCTCGCGACATCTATTAGGTAAAGGGATTAATGAAACTATGCCAGGAAATCCAGCAGCAAGGAATTAGTAGGCATTACAGAATGGAACGTAGGGTTTGTGATATTTGTAGGGTTTATAAGCGGAAGATTTTGCTTAAGAAAAGTTAGTTGTACGGTAGTGGCAGTAGACCAATAATATCCGATGGAAAAAATAGCATAAAAGGAATAAGTTCCTTTAAATAATTGTAAAAACCATTTTGAGATTGCAAATAAAACTTATACGTAACCTAACCTTGATCTAATGATACTGGCTTTCTCTCAAGGAAAGTACAAAAAGGCTGTACTATTGGCCGCAAAAATGAAGATATCGGTTGTAAAAAAGTAACGAGCGAAAGGACACACTTACAGTATAATAAGAACTGAAACCACCCAGGGCTATTTTCTGCTCACTATAATTACTATAATAGATACACAATCGAAATTTGCTGCAATTTCTAGGATAAAGGCCGAGGGTTTGGAAGACTTTTTTCAAGAAAAATTTAATTTTTTTTTTTTAAATCTTTAGCTACGTGTTTTGCAAAAGGATAATATTAATTTCTTTTCTGTTAAATAATAGATATACCTGGTAAAAGAGGGCAGACATGTTCGTTCCGCTTTTTTAGACTTGTTTCTACAAATAGGGATCGATTCATAAATTTGTATTGATTCGGAATTTTCAAAGATCTTTGACAAGTATTTTTAGTCATTAAGAACGAACTAATGTACCTTAGAATGACTCCTTCTTAATATATGTTATTCTCTACGCGTGTAGAGTATCTCTTTGTAGACTTTGACGTACCGTAGCATTTTCCCTCTTTTTTTTTTTTTTATTAAACAACGCATGAAACTTTTATTAATGAAAATAAATAGTTATTGAAACTAATTAATGCTAATGATAGCGTGTATAGTTGATGGCGTTACCGTTGACTGACTGACTGACTGCATGTGATTATATTGATGAATTAATGGAAAAATTATTAAGAGTAAACAAATTTTCCCAGACATTCAGAAATCCTTAAGTTTTCAATAAAGCATGAAAGAGGCTAGAACTTGGGGGGAAAAGAAAAGAAATGCACAAATCCCATAAATCTAAAGCAAAAAAAAATAAAATTCTATGCAATCTTCTACAATTTTCCTGTTTCGTTTATATTTATCTTCGAGTGATTTAATTCAAGAAAAGAAAAAATAAAACAAACAAAAAAAAAAACACCAAAAATTCTAACCTAAATATGAAAATTTTCCAATTTTGTGTTTTCGTAAAATATTTGCAACATTTCTGCTTTAGACGTTTGATGTGTACATCGCATCACAAAAATTATTAATGATTAGAATAGCAAACATGTGGCAAATTAATAAATGAGCACAAAATTTATAATTGTGTAAAAATAAATTATTCAGGAAAAAAAAAAAAAAACAAATAAATAAATGAATAAAAATAAAAGAAAATAAAGGAATGTTTCAAACATATTTTGAAGAATGCCGTAGTAGTCATACATATATAGCCAGAAATAAAATTGAACGTAAACCAACCCATGAGTTACGATAAATGATTGGAAAAAGTATTTAATTGATTTTTAATTAACTCATTTGGCATTCGTAGTTAGTTTTGCTTAATATATTAATTTAATCATTTAAATAATATAAAAACGAACTTTTTTTCTTTCGAAGCTGACCACAATTTCTAATTTTCGAAACATTTTTAAATGGAAATATTAGTTAGTTCTGAATACTTGGAAGAGCATTACTTTCAACAATTTTTAAATCTAAGCAAACGAGAATGGAATTTAAAGTAAGACTTTAACCGTGATTTCTGCAGGCATATAGATAATTGGAGGAGACCTTTTGTTTGTCACGATGGTATGGTAAACGCGGTTTGATGGATCCCACAAATGGTGGGAGAGATGAGATAGAGAAGGATGAGATTTTTCTTCTTTTTTTTTAAATTTTATATTAAGTTGCTTGGTGGTGAATGGGTCAAGAAGAAACAATAAATTATAAAAAAAAAAAAAGTTAAGAAAGTATACTGATCTTTTTGGAGAAATTTAAAAAAAATCTTCAAGGCTAGAGTTTTTTTTTTTTTTTTTTTTTTTTTTTTCTTAATAATCTAATGAAAGCAAATAGAATCAGAAAGAAATAAAAAGAAAAATTTTATTTTGTTATGCAATTAATGCAAATGAAATGACCTTTGAGTATATGTGTGTGTGTGAGTGATATAATCCATAAAAAATTTATATTTGTTTTGAATCGAATTTTGTATATCCATTAATTTGAAAAACATTTTCAAATATTTTACTAAAGCTATGTGCACAGAGTATCACCCTCGTAACTTAATTTTTGAGATGAGAAGTTCTCGCAAAAAAAAAAAAAGAATTGACAGAGAGAGAGTAACATCTGGTGGTCTAATGGTCTGTGCATACCTTAAGTTATCTCTAATGCATAATTATAGTTGAACCAAGTAATATGTGATTATGATTAATATATTCCTAAATATTTTAATAATCGCACCTCTGATAAGGACATTAAATAGACGCTCTCTTGACGAAGTAAATATTTTTGTAGAATGATCCACATCAGCTTTGCTGTAAATGGGTGTGAAGTTATACTTAAATCTAAGTAGCAAAGTCACGAACCAAAACTGTTAACAGAGATCTGTTCAGCGACTAACAGAATCCTGTTAACCATACTCTTGGAAGGATTTATATCAAATAGAGTTAAAATAGCACTATTTTGGAACCTTTTTGAATGAATATGATAAATGAAACATCAATTTTTGTTAATTGAGTAAAATTTGATATAAAAAAGTTTTTCTGCTATGTCATATAAGACATGCAAAAAGCCGAAGTTTAATTATCCATTGTGGCCAAACCAAGTACTGTGAAAAAACGAAATTTGTTTTGCGTGATTCCTTGATGAATACCCTTTCCAACGACGTATAGTTTATATCAAGTTGCTTTCGGAAAAATTTTTTATCCGACTTTGAAAATGGCTCTATATACAGCAAAATAAGAGCAATATTTGGGAGGCCACTGTGGCCAAACCAAGTACTGCGAAAAAACGAAATTTATTTTCCGTGATTCCTTGATGAATGCCCTTTCCAATGAAGTATAGTACATATCAACTTGCTTTCGGAAAATTTTTTTTTATTGGACTTTGAAAATTTCTCTACTTAGCATAATATACATTTTTTTACTTAAAACAGAGTAATGCTCGCAAAGTGACTGTTATATTTAAATATGAATTTAAATATGAATGAAATGTAATGAGACAGAGTGCATATAAATGGTGTTTCAATAAGAGTGCACTCACTATTTTATCTAAAAATAAAAACTCGTATTTTTTGATTGAAAGTAAAGATCTTGCTATTACGTCTATCATTTGTTTCACTATCTGTACAAAACTCTCAACAGCAAGAAGCTCATTTCAAAAGAGATGTAATGAAAGTTACTTAATAAAATTTTCCATATATTCCAAAAGTTCTACAATAATTGTGTAATGGGCAAAGGAATAATTATCAAAACTAGAAATATTTGATTTAATAAAATTCATTTCGAGTATAAGAAAAATGTATTTAAATTTGGATGAAAAAACATTACGAAGTTTTACTTTATAAAAACGTTAATTTACAGCTTATAAGATCCATTGATATAAATATTTCTGCGAATCATTTAAAGATAAAAAGATAGAAAAACTGACATGCCCACGTTAAGCAAAATATTTTTAAATTATTTCATATTTCTTATAACAACGCATGTATCTATCAACATCGCCCCTAAATCTGGTATGTCTCAAGCAGGCATGAATCGGAAGGAATTTTGTAAAACAATTTTTGAAAGGAATTTTGTAAAATAAATCATCTATTCTCAGCTGCATTCGAACACAAATCCCTTTGCTCTAAGCCTACTCATCTTACTTGTGTGTTATAAAAAGCGTTCATTCATTCATACATTCATTCATTCGCTGTGTTGCGATTAAGCTCGCTTTGAAAAATGTTTTTTTTTTGCTTTTGTTCTTCATTAAAATAGTCTGTAAGATTATCGTTGTGTTTGCTTTGCTCATTCAATGTTTCTCTTGTCTTCGGATAAAGAAAGCGACATATTAGGGATAAAAGCTTCTTTTTTTTTTCTTCTCAAGGACATATTAAAAGTCGTTTGGTTTTCGCTTTAAAAATGTTTAACTTGCTTTTCGCTTAAAGTTCCGACCTTAAATTTATCGCAATCTAATCATTGATGAAGAAATTCTAATTCTGTAAGTTTACAAAATTAAAGACGTGAATTTAAGGGCGAATTTAATTAGCAAAGACATTTACCTATAACATTAACAGAGGTCTGCAAAAAAGTTAACATAGATCTGTAAAGTAATTAGTGTTAAGCTATTGTGGGATTTGGAGGCCTAGTCCATCCAAATTATTAACAATTCCGTTCCAACGTGTGACAATTGGGAACAAGCTCATCTGATTTAAAATTGATTAGTTTGGGGGTACCGCAACGCTCGATTTTGGGATCTTTTTTTATTTAGTGTCTTTATCAATGACTTAGTTGGGTGCTGTCGCAACAGTCGCATCCATTTATATGCTGATGATTTTCAAATTTATCTATCCAGCCTGAGTGAGTACGTAAATGATCTGGTACGGCGTATTAACGGTGACTTAGCTCACATTGCTCTTTGGGCTGACTCAAATAGTTTAATGTTAAACTCTAACAAAAAAACTAAAGCCATGATCATTACACCTGTCGCTTGTAATTTGCAATCTTTACCGCTGGTCAAATTGATGGATGAAGATATCGAGTTTGTTAGTCGTTTGCTTCAAGTCTTGGTTTTAAGCTTAACTCTCGTGTAAGTGCTGAAGATAATGTTAATAATGGTGGTAATGCGTGCTTATAATATTCTGAGAAAATTGTGGCTCTCCTTATCCCCTTTGTCTTGTCCCTATGCTCACCAAATTGCGACTGCTTAAATGTTTAATTGTGCCGCTCATAACTTATGGAGCGTATACGTATATGGGAAACTTGATTATATTTTCAGTAAAAACATGCATGGCGTGGTTAATAAGTGTACTAGATATGGTTATAATAGGCGGAAATATATTTCAATGAACATTTTGAACTCTAAGCCTCCAACGTACTTTAACATTCGAAATTTAGTTTTCCTTCATAAGCTAATCCGCACTCAAATACCGAGATATTTATATAAGAAAATTCGGTTCGCTAAATCGGAACGGAAAATGAATCTAGTCTTACCTGATCATAAGTATTTGTCATCATCAAGACTATTCTTTATTAAGGCGGTAAATTTGTGGAATTTGTTGCTACTTGCTATTAAGATGGTCGTAAACCCGAAGTCGTTTAAGTTGGCTATAAGGGCTTTTTGTAATGTATAGCTACGTCCATATTGGACCACTTAATTATCATAATAACTTGATTTTGCTGTTTTCAATCGTGCCATAAGAGGCTGTGTAGTCTTATTGGCACTTAAATTTTAATTTATTACAGTAACGATTGCTGTTATTTTTATGATTAATAAACTAAACTAAACCCTTTACAGCATTATGATCAACTTTAGAAAGAGAAGAAAAGTGCTAGAGTTAATTATGGTAAATTTCACGCTTTGTAACCAATTACTGATAAATAATTCTTTTACAATCTTTCTAGGAAGAAAGATAAATAAGAAGTTTTACACTCTATTTTTTTAAGCGTTAAAGATGCAGTCTATAGCACCAGATTGTCTAACATTTTCTCCTTTTGCAAAAAACGATCTTTTTTTTTATTTTTTATGTTTTTAATATAAATTTTCATGGCATACGATGGTAACTTTTTTTTTTTTTTGATTAATTGAAGCATTTTCTTATTATATTAGTTTTTCCTTAAGTTTATTATTAACAGCATCACACCTAAAGAATTCACAACTTTGCCATAATGAAAAAGCAAAGTTGTGTTGTGGGTGTGCTTTCCGTTTCTCATTTGCTAATAAATATGTGTGTGCGTATGTATGTATAAATTCCTGGAATATTTATGAAAATTACGACGAAAATCATAGAAAGTTGCTCTATACAGCAATAAAAAAAAATAACAGACTGTTGTCTGTCAGCAGACAGTTAGTTGTTGTGAGTAGAGCGAGTTGCAGTAAAGTGGCGCATTTAATATTGTGAGGTCTATATATAGTTTTTATATTAGTTTGGGGAAAAAGAAATCCATTATTTTTATATGAACTTCAGGA
>KK351013.1:4571281-4591326 GCA_000671755.1 Glossina brevipalpis
AAACTACGAAACCAAAATTGCACATAATTGGCTGTTACAGTATCGGAACCATAAACACCATTCATAATTGTAGCCGCCTGTAACTGTAAAATGTACCGAATTTTCTCTTTGTTAATTTTTGTTAATTTTTAATACGCTTTAACTCACAACTGAATGCACCAAACAAAAAACAACAAAAGAATTTTTTTTACTGCGAAATGTCACCTTTCCAACGAGCATAAATCTGAAATTGTTTGATCGATACTTTACGAGAAATCTACCAGCGTAGCCATCTACCGAAAAAATAATGGATTTCTTTTTCCCCAAACTAATATTAATTGCAAATACATTACATTGTGGTTGGTTGCGTTTATTTGTTTGTTATTTAAGAGACACAAATGTTATAAAATATTTTGTATGTTTGCACAACTATTACAACCAATCTCACGCATAATTTTATTATAAATGCACATCAGGACTGCCAGACTGCTTTCATCATCGGAATGAAATATAAACAAAGTTTTTCTCCTATTTTTATATTTATATACTAATTAGCTGCTATTGTTGTCTATTATTTCACTTTATAATTCTTAGATTAAACGAAACTTTGGTTGGTAAATAAGAAATATTTGTTAATGAGCAGGAAAACATATCAACAGCAATCAAAAAAAAAACAGTGCTTGATAGGATAGGGATAATACCATTCGTTAGGAATAGTAATGCGATTCATTTCATTTCTATTAGGTACCAGGGTTCATTTTGATAAGCAACTTCTATAGGTAGAAATGATAGGAAATTCCAGTTAAATTCGAGGATTTTGACTTCTCTCTACCTAAAATAACAATATTCCATTTAGTGTTATACAGTCAATACAAAATACGGACCCTAATCATGCACGCAACTCTCAAAATTTCATTTTCGACTTTCATTACTTTCTTGTTTGATTTGAAGAAATCTGCCGTTGCAGTCCATCAAAAACTTTTAGAAACTTATGAAAATGCTGCTCCATTATATCGCAATTCTCGGTTATGGATTCGATGGCCTAAAAGCCGTGAATTCGATTTCAATAAGAAAGAATGGCTTGTAGGTTCAAAAAAGTTCGAAAACGACGAAAATGTTTACCTGTGGTGCGAAAGGTCCAAAAGAATAGTTACAATAGCTACCACACGAATTGACTGAAAATGTTATTTCGGCCCCAATTTGCAAAAGCTGGCAGAGATATGTTCGAATGAGAATTACTGCCCCATTTAGTGTACTTGTTAGACAGAACTCCTTCCGATTACCATTTGTTCGGATCAATGCAGCATGGCTTGGCGGTTCTATAGAATTGAAGAAGTGCGAACTTGGGTCGATTCATAGACGACCTCAAATTGTCATGCCTTCTTCTAATGCAGTATGACGACGTTGCCAGAAAGATGGGAAAAAATTTTAAAAAATTATCGGAAATATTTTGATTAATATCTATTATACGAATTTTTCTAAAAAAAAATGGCTTTTTCAAATGAAAAAATGATCAAACTTTATTGGGCTCACATCCCTAGACCTCACTAAATAATTCAATCGGTAATAGCGACGATGGTTGTATACGAATACCGGGGAAGTATTCAATACAGTTTAATTGAGAATTTCAACTTCATGTGAACAATTTTAGTTCACAAACCCAAATATGTGAAAGGGGTTCAACACACTTCTACGTCTAGGAAATACCCGTTAATACTTTCATTTGAGCGCGCGTGCTAATCTAAATGAACAGTAGTACACAGATCTCTTATTACTCATCTAATTAAAAACTTAGAAGTTGCTCTTCTACACAATCAGAGAACCTCTTCGCCAAATACTTGGGAAATAGGATGGATGTTCAAGAATCAGATGTTCAGTATACTTGTATAGGCATTTTTTTAAACTACTTTTTGCTTAATTTTGTCAATAATTTATATAAATATTTACTTTTCTAAACAAAACTTAAACAAATGACTCAATAGAATTCTTGTAAAACTATTTTTTTTTTTTAATTATTTTCTTTTACTAATACTAACAAAGCAGAAAAAATACGAACTTTTGTTTCTTTTTTTTTTTTTTTGGAAATCTTTTTGCACCACACTGTGGTTTATTAATATTTTGTGCAATTATTATTTTTGGCATCTACAGCAGCCTGTCTATAATATGTCAACTGCAGTTCATATGTATTTGCTTTTCTCTTTCCCTCTGCATTTTTTTTTTTATTTATTTTTTTTATTGCTTGTCCTAAGTATGCTGCAGTATATAATAGGTGCAGCATGAAATATCTTAATTTATTTTTATTGTATTTTTCTTCTTCGATCAATAATAGTTTTTGAGCGAAAAGTCTGAGGAAAATTTTTATCTCTTTTTTTTTTTTAGAATTTTGTTTTTGTCTGTACTATGGCATAGATAATTTTTTTTTTTTTTTTTTTTTTAAGTACTCAAATAAAAAATATTATTGCAAAATATTAATAAAGATTTGCATTTTGATTCTTGATATAATTATTTAAAAGTAAAAACAATAGTTTCTTTTCAAAAACGGTTTTCTTTTTATTTTTAGCCCTTTACATTGCTACGTCGAACTCGTATTTCTTAGATAAACTCTTATGTCAAGATGAACTATTTAAATTTGTTAAATGTTTTTTTCTTCTTTCGAATACTTTTCCGAATAGTTTTTTTTAGGAATTTTTACATTTTTATATAACTCAACTTGATATTTTTGACGCTTTTTTTTTGAAAATTAATTAAGGAGTTGGCGGTAGGTAATAAGAAAAGAAAAAATCAAATTAAGAGTGCAAAAGGGCTAATAAAAGAAAGCCTTAGAAGCATAACTACTTAGCAAGGATGTGGCTGACTTTTTAGCTGCTTGGAGACATAGCCTTTATTATGCAAGATTTGTTTAGTAGGCATCAGTTACTTTTTTGAAAAATCTTCCTACAAATCCAAGAAAAGTGTTACTAACAGTAGTACCTGTTCCATAACAGTCTCAAAAATGTGCTCATAATTCATCAGCCAATTACTGTTGTCCTAAATGAGAATAGCATCGCGACAGCAAGGGTATTTTTCTCGATTTTATATGAAATGTAATTCATAAGTCTTCACAAAACGTGATAGATTTCATAATCTAGCTTTCGAAACACTATTTATGGATTATCCCGTCGGTTTTCGTAACCTTTGCTCTCGAAAAGCTGGAAATTGCTTATGAAGTCGTAATCGACACGTTCGTCAGATTGTGTCAGGATTCTAGTTCGGTGTTTTTGTAATTTTTATTCTATTAGGTCATTATTGATTTCCTCCTCTGGCTGCTAGCTGCTTAACCTTCAAACCCTCATGATAAATGCTCGGGTATTTCTTTTAAACCGGTCGCCTTTTGTCAAACAGTTTTGTTTTTGAAAGGTGAGGAAAGAGAATACATGTCAACAAGAAGTTCCGCAACATAAGTGGGCGTGATCAAAAATTTTTTTTATCCTTAAAATCTTGAGTGTCTATATCCCTGTGTTGGGAGAGAGAAGAATTTCAATTAACTAATTAATAATTAATAATTAATTAATATATATAATTAATATATAATTAATTATAATTATAATTATTAATTAATTAATTATTTATTATAATTAATTAATTATTTATTATAATTAATTATAATAAATAATTATTATAATTAATTATAATTATTATATAATTATTATATAATATAATATTATAATTATTATAATTAATTTATTATTAATTATATATTAATTATATATTAATTATTATATATATTAATTAATTATTAATTAGTTAATTGAAATTCTTCTTTCTCAAAACACAAATAATTAATTAATTAATATTATAATTAATTAATTAATATTAATTAATTAATTAATTAATTAATTATTTATTTCAATTAATGACGAGTATAGTAAACGAATATATTCTTTAAAATTATATGTCATGAAGCACATTCCTTACACGGCCTTAGTACTTACCTTAGAAAATAGTATTCTTGCCTTACTATGGAAAAAACAGTGCATCTATTATTCTACTTCACTTAGATGCTAACTTTTTCTTATGTTTAAACAAATTTTTGATGTCACATTTGCTTGGAAAATATGAAAAAAAAAAATAAATATTGTTGCTGTAAATAACCTGCAAATAAGACAACGGAAAAAGCCTGTGAATAGTTTTGGTTTTTTATCTTAGTTTCTATGTTACATTGTCGTCTGTATTAATTTCAGTGCCAAAATAACATGAGTTTTACTTGTGTTGTAATATAATTGTACTGCAGATATTTACAGTCCATAAACTCCTCTTTCTCTTCTCTTCTTCTCTATTATTATGGCATTATTTTAGTTTGTAGAATAGAAAGGAGAAAAACAAGGGGAGGATGGCATCCTTTTCGAAAGAAATTATGACACTATACTACGATATAACAACGGATTTACTAAGGATCTAAGTGAGCCTGCCTGTTTGAGGTGCGGGCCATTCCATTCATTCTCTTTCGATTCAGACGACATAAAAAAAAATAAATAAATAAAAAAAGAAAAAAAAATGACAAAAATAAATTTGTGACATGTTTTGCAAAAGTTTTATGTTGAACAAAACAAAATTGTTATTTATATTTTTTTCGTTCTGCAGAGAGAGAGAGAGAGAGGGAAATATCTGTGTGTTGTTTTAATTTGTAGGGCCTTGCCTGTGTAATGAATTATGAGCCGTCATTCTCTTTTGCGGTATTTTGACATGTTTGTTGATGCTGTCGTTTTTTATTTGCTGAGAGATATAGTGTTGCTGTTACCGCGCACTTTGAAATTTTCATGAGATGAGTCAGAGGATTTTTCTTGACTGACTGAATTATGAGAATAAAAAAAAAAAAGCAAAAATAATCCTTAAATTTAGCATTTTTCTACACAAAAATTTATTAAAACGCACAATACATATAAATAATTTTCTTCTAATTAAATAAAAGTAAAGCAAAATTGGAATTTGATGTTTTTCCAAACGAACACATCTGGGCAAATATTAAGAAAAATGTCCTAGAAAGTTGCAAAATTGTTTACAAAAATTTTAGTTTGCTGCTTCAAATCAATTAGATTGGAGAGGTTATGATTTCATTCATAAATTTGAAAAGAACTAAAAGATATGCTTCCTCCAAGTTCTATTCATCAAATATTATGGAAAAGTCTCAGAATTGAACTGTTTTCTAATAACGATCAACTTAAGCTTAAATTTCGTATCAAGAGAACTGTGTTTTAAATGGTCACGAGAGATGGGTCTACGTTTTTTGTGATTTAGTTGAACCGTTTGAAGTTCACAATAACAATAACATGAACAAATTGAGGAGAATTTCTTGTAAATGCCGGAAAAGAGGGAAATTAAGTTCAGAAACCTGATGAAGTTATTCTAGTTCTAAAATTTTTTTTTTTTTTGAAGGAATTCACTTTAAATGTAGGATAGTGAGCGTATAATAACTACCTACTGAGAATAAAAATTATTTCGATTCTATTTCCAATAGATGGTTTCAGCGGTATGTGGTCGTAGAAATGAACAGATGTAGGTGCCATTCAATAAAAATTTGTCAACCTGGCTCCATCGAAATCAGTACATTTGTTTTCACATCGTAAAGTTATTCTCGATTGAATATATCAGTTAATAAACCAAATTCTCTTTATTTGAGAGCAGATGAGACGAAACGTTAATATTGACGACAAAATAGAATATCTATGGCGACACTATTTGGGATGATTAGACGGGCGGGGTGGGGTATATTATAATTTATTTCATCCAAATGGAACCATCATTAGGTAATGCTAACAACAATAAAGGATGAAGTTAAGATGAAAAATAATCTCTACATGTCAAAAGACATGGTACGGCGAGTATTTATTATGACGAAATATAACAGAATCCACTTAGGGCACTAGTAGCACTAATCTGGCATGTTCTAGCCTAACCGCTGTTATTAGCAGACATTAGGCCTTTTTACTAAAACACAAAATCCCATTTCTCTTCATTTCGTAATTGTAACTCAATTAATTCGCCGACCAGTTTTGTCCGAAATAAGGTAGAATTTTATGAGTCCTTAATAAGACAACAACTTTAAGGAAAAATTTGTCTTTATTCTTTAATATAATTAATCTCTTCCTTCAAGAGTATAATACATACAGGAGCTTCTAACATTTCTATGCCTTTCTTATCTTGAAGGATTTATCCAAATCTTCATAATATAGTACAGCTTCGGTGACTAAACTCTTCATTAGAAACACGCCTCTTTCCAGCGATCATTGTTTTAAGATTCACGAAAAGGCGGTAGTTCCTGGGAGAAAAACTGGAGAATACGATGCATTTAGAATAAATTTGAAGTGCGATTCGTACCATTTTGCCATTGTTGTAGATAAAGAGATGTTTTTCTTATTCATTTGTCCCCGTTTTTCTACTATTTCGTCATTCAAACGAACTAAAAACGCCAAGTGATATTTGCTATTGATCCTCTATTGTTTTTTTGTACAAAAACGTTGGAACTAATTAAAAATCATATGGATTCGTAAATAGTGGCGACATCTATACTTTATTCTACTTATTGAGCGATGTGTTAAATAGCGCATGTATTGAATTTTATGATTTCTTATATCCAAGTTGTATCCATTTTTCGCATTAAATTGCTCCAAGTTTTGGACTTCTACTGAATCATTTCTTACCTCTTTAGCTTAATTTTAAATGTACGTATATATGGACTGAAATGACTTTCGATTGTATAAGTGTTATCCTACTTTGATAATCATCGTATTTACATATTACATTATTACTACATACGGTCTTTTTGGTAATCTTTTTTGGTAATAATTTGTTATCGTACTTTGATAGTAAGTCAAAGACCGTATTTACATTATTCACTATATACGGTCTTCTTGTTATATACGGTCTTCTTGCTACGTACGGTCTTTTTACTATATATGGTCTTCTTGCTATATACGGTCTTCTTGCTATATACGGTCTTCTTGTTATATACGGTCTTCTTGTTATTTGCGGTCTTCTTGCTACATACGGTCTTTTTGCTATATAAAGTCTTCTTGCTATATAAGGTTTTCTTGCTATATACGGTCTTCTTGTTATATACGGTCTTCTTGCTACGTACGGTCTTTTTGGTATATACGGTCTTCTTGCTATGTACGGTCTTCTTGCTATATACGGTCTTCTTGCTATATACGGTCTTCTTGTTATATACGGTCTTCTTGTCATATGTGGTCTTCTTGCTACATACCGTCTTTTTGCTACGTACGGTCTTTTTGCTATATACGGCCTTCTTGTTATATGCGGTCTTCTTGCTACATACGGTCTTTTTGCTATATAAGGTCTTCTTGCTATATATGCTCTTCTTGCTATATACGGTCTTCTTGCTATATAAGGTCTTCTTACTATGTACGGTCTATTTGGTAATCGTGAAAAATAAAGATTTAATTTAGCATTGAACATTTAGTTTTGAATGTGAATTGTTGTTTTAATTATCAAAGAATTCAAATTCGCTTAATTAAAACTCTCTGCAAACAAAATTGTTAAGCTATAAATTAAGGAAAAGAAAATTATCATTAATCGTATTAATAGAATAATTTTCAGACAATTCTTAGTTGCATGCCTGTCAGTGACTCCATTTTGTTGACTAAGGTATTATTCGAACGATTAAATCGATTAAAAATTTATTATTTCTTAAGAAAATTAAGAAATAATTTGAAAGCTGTATGATGTGTGGTCTCTCAACCGACGTACGACGGGACGATTAAAAAAAATTTCTTTTTTTCTTCAAAAAAAAAAAAAAAAAAAAAAAAAAAAAAAAAAAAGCCTGACACTGCTCTTTTATAGTCAGTTACTAGCCCTACTAGTCATTTACTGTTACTTACGACCTTTTGTAAGCGTTTTTAATAAAGCAATGACTTGATGCTATACACTGAGTGACTTTTTCCAATTACTCTGCAAATACTTGTTTTATTAAAATTTTAATAAAAGAGCCAGAAAGTAAAGGAAAATCTTGTAGGAATAGCAATAAGAAATATTCAAAAATGCCCACATACATGTAAACAAACATATATATATGTGTATATATACATGAGTACTTACACCAACTTATATCCATTAAGGAAAATGATGCCTACTCGCGTTTGGTGGCTGCCTGATGTTAGTATTGGTGATGATGGCGCTGGTGTCCCAAAACAATAAACGAAACAATTGAAAAATTAAAATGAAAATGTTAAAAGAAAAGTAATAAAAAATAAAAAATAAAAACGCAAAAGTTTAAGAACCAGAAAAAAAAAAAAAAGAAAAGTTTTATATTATTCAGCCAAGTTTTTTTCCTTCATATTATTGTTAAAGGGAGAATTTTTAAATGAAATCTAGGGTGCAGTGCAGCAGCATATAGAAAACGTAATAATGATGTTGTTAGTGATGGTGATGATGGTTGAAAAAAAAAAAAAATCATAATAATAATAATGAAAAGAGTGCTGCGAGAGTTGAAATGGGGACATGAAGCAATATTAATAACCAACACAAATACATGTAGAGATGGTACCGCAAGCGCCAATCTCTACAAGTTGTATGCATTCACATATACAGAAGCAAATTCATTACTGCATATACCGTTGATAGCCTTAGCCGTAGTAGTAGCAGTAGCAATAGCAGTAGTAGTAGTAGTAGTAGTAGTTGTAGCTATAGCAGTAGAAGGGATATAAAAAAAAAAAACGAGGTTTTAAAAGTAGGAAAAAAATCCCTTACCGCACACGCTCACATAGGCAATATGAAGAGCATGCAGTGCAGTATTAAATAAAATAAGAAACTGAAAAAAAAAAAAAAAAATGGGCAAAGTCTCTCTACTTGGCTGTTGGTTAGTTGTTGGTGTTGTTGTTGTTGGTGGTGGTGGTGGTGGCGTTGCTGCTGCTGGTTGCTTCTGTGTATGCAGCTTAACGTGCAATGACTTTTACAATTGCTTCAAACAAAATACCAGAGTATAAACATATTCTATGCAACAAAACAAAAACAAAAAAAAAAATAGAATTTTTTTTTTTTTTTTTAATGGAAAAGGGAACAAAACGGAATCATGCGGTAAATATTATTGCTATATATCCACCGTCATACACACAAACACACACACACATATATATATACATATATATGTATACACATACAAATAAACACACAATAGTACATCACAACGCTTTTAAGTGTAGTAATTGCATAGCAACTGAACATAAATTAAAATTTTTTTGCTTATTTTGCATAGGGTTTTACCTCTTAAAACGATATGACAGAAACTAACAAAGCAAACCGAATAAAATGACTTTTAATACGCGTATTATACATACATATATATATAAGTATATATATTTGTATTTATATATATATATGTATATTTATATATGTATATACGTAAACATATAAATATATAAAATAAAAGGAAGAGTTGTTTTCAATTCGGACAGCATCTTGAATAATATATCGCTTGAATTGTGAAGATCTAAATAAAATAATTTGATAACATGATATCTTTTCTTTAGCATTGAAATTTTATTTATTAGCTTTAGTTGCATTTTTAAAAAAAAAATATATTTAAATAATTACAGACAATTAAATTGAATGCATTGCTTATCCACGGTTTAGATAGACACATAGTTTCCAAATTAAGTATCTATACGATTATTTGTTGTGAAGCTGGTGACAAATATGAACCTTTAATGTCATGTAATGTCAACTTCCAATGTCATGTAATGTCAATTTTGCAGGAAATTCTGTTCGAAAACCACATTCGGTTTGTTTTTTTGTTGTTGTTGCAGTTTTTGTTCTTTCCACAGCTTTTAAATGCAATGAGAATCAGAAATGATAGAATAGATCTCTCTTTCATTCCTAAAATTAAAACTAAAGTTAATTAGACTGAACCATTTCCTTACTAAAATATTTATTGTGTAATATGTTATCGGTTCTTTTTTCAATTTTTCAATAAAAATAAAATTTTTCAATAAAATTTGAAAAAGTTTCATTCTCAGTGAAAACTTTAAATCAAATCTATGAAAATATGTTCTAAAAGTCTACAAAAAAAAAAAAAAAAAAACCAAAGCAAAGCAATACATTAAATAGGTTACTGTAAGCAGAAACACTGCTGAGTAAACGAACTAAAATCACAATTTATGTGATCCATAAAACCATAAAAATTATAAAGAAAAAGGTAAGCCTTAACTAAAGGGCATTAGAATATTTAATCGTAAATTTGCCGATCTGTAGATGTAAATGTTAATAAAAAAAAATTTTTCATTTTTTTTGGGCGAACGTCTTCCAATTAA
This sequence comes from Glossina brevipalpis, assembly GCA_000671755.1. NCBI lineage: Eukaryota > Metazoa > Arthropoda > Insecta > Diptera > Glossinidae > Glossina > Glossina brevipalpis. The sequence continues at coordinate 4,581,562 of KK351013.1, forward strand.
ATATGCTTTAGTTCTTTATACCTATCACCGAAGGTGATTTTGTCATTTGGTTTGTAACTACCAGAAAGAAACTTCGGAAACCCCACAAAGTATATACATTCTTGATTAGCATCAAATTTAGAATCAATCTAAGTATATCCGTCTGTCCATGTAATGTCTATATGTAAAAATTCTCTCGGCAGCAAAAATGAAGATATCGCTTTCAAATTTGGCAGAAACATTGGAAGTTCTTTTACTGCTACGCCCACCTATTAGAAGTTGATTTTCCCCCATTATTTTAAGATAAAGATTGTAGATATAAAAGATTCGGCATAGCCGAATAATAATTTTCTTATTTGTTACTTATATGCATGAAATAGTTTTGTCAAATTCATGGAAGACTCCGTGATACACTTTGTAGATCCCGTCGACATATAAAGCAGGTTAAGTTTTCTCATTTGCATCAAATGTGTGATGACAGCGCCCTCACTCACTCACTGTTGACTACATTGAATCTATAAGAAGAGTTAATTTCACAACTTACCCGACAACAGTTGTAATATTGAATACACGCTTTTAAGATGCTTCAGTTGGCTACTCCAATTCTCACTATATTTCTTAATGTTCTATTGCGGTATCAATCATCATGGAAGTGCTGATGGATTCATGATTTTTGTGTTAGAGATTTGGATTTCTTGAAAATTTCTTTTTCTATTTCAAGATTGTTTTCTTTGATTAATACAAAGCTTTTTTACGAAAAGTTAGAAATTAAACTCGATCTAGTGAAGTAACGTTACTTTAACGCATTAGTTTAAAATTTCAAATTTGACGAGAAGAGCTAAGAATAATATAATGATAATAATAATAATAATAATAATAATCATAAACAATAATAACAATAACCCTGAGACACATGGAAACTTGAAACAAGATAATCCAAGCCACGAGAATAGTAAGAGAAAAGAGGAGAAAAACGAAACACCAGCAGTCTTGGGTTAAAATAATAATAAATTTAAGAAAAAAATAAACAAAACCACCCACTTACATACTTGCAATAAGTTGTATATGTGCTCGTTGCCATAATTCGCAACACATCACATAATAATGGACGACTACCCCACTTCACTCCTGTGAGTGTTTTCTTATCCGCCCGCTTGCTTCACTGCCTGCCTGCCTGCTTGCCTGACTGCAGCCATCATTCCATCATACAAATGCAGTACAAGGCCACACGTGTTGTTATTTGTCTTTCCAGCAAGCGCTGGCAAGTAACTAAGCAGGCAAGTAAGCAAGCAAGATATGTCGTAGCCAAAGTCAAAGCAAATAGACAAGCGAGCTCTATAATCATTTAGCATGTATACGAACTTAAAACAAAGCCACAGCTCAGAGACGTTGACACATGTCGTTACATATCTATAAACGAAATCATTGTATTATAGAGAGAGAGAGAGAGAGAGAGAGAGAAAAAAAAAAAGAAAAAACACAGAAAATACTTATAGAGACTTACTCGCCTTTTTTTATTTATTTATTTCATTTTTTTTTTTTTTTTTTTTTTTTTTTAATACTTTTGCATCAAAGCATCTGAACGCTGTTTTTATTGCCATTGTTAACGCGCGTGTGTGGCAGTTTTAATCATAACTTAAAAAAAAAAAGAAAAAAAAAGACCATTTTTTAATATATGTAAAATGTCATCTCCATCTTCACAATTTAACCGCCACCCCGACATTGTTGTTGTTGGTGCTTTGTATTGCTGCCTAATACATGCATACGTTAAGGCTCGAACAACCGTGGCATTTGCATTAAACTTGACAGCAATCATTCGTTTAGCTTAAAATTAAATGTATGAACAAATACTGCATACATACATACGTATACCCACACACATGTATGCAAATAATTTTTTTTCAAATTTTTTTTTTTTTTATCACTTTATATTGCTTTACTTACTTACCTTCTGATGCCACTTTTGTTTGCTATTGCGATTAAGCGAAACTTGTGAGACACCTTTTTTACAAGAAAAAAAAGAAAAGAAAAAAAAAAAAAAAATGATTTTTTTTTTACAAAGTGGCAAAATGTAGCAAAGTAATTCGAAAAACAGCTTGTAAAACAATGCAACAATGCTCCCATTGAGTTTATTGATGAGGAACGAGTGTCTGTTTTGTACTTTGTTTGCATTATTGTTTTATATTTTATTAGAATATTTTCATATATTTGCTGTTTAAGGTCAAACGCTATACTGTCACGACAATATCCTGTTATTGCTCACAAATCAACGGTACTCACTTTCAAAAATTTATGCCTTTATTAAGGGCCTATGAAATTTCCTCTTATCATATCTAAACACACACATGATTGGTTTATTCTATTTATAATAACATTCAGAATTAATATATATTGGCCAGTTAAGTACTGGGAGTTACACATACATAAATGTCGTTTCTCTTGCAATATATTCAGATTACTTTTAGAAACTACAAAACTGCAAATTATGTCGTTCAAAATTTTATGTCATTTCGCGATGATTTATTTACGAGTTATGATTAAAGTGATGATGCTATCTATGTAATTTTTAAAATTAGGGAAAAATCTGAATTTCTTGGGTTGACTGAAGATTACTATTCGATAGGGGAAAATACCGTGCAAATTCAGCTTAGGAGTGAAAAGAGTTTTGGCAGCTCTTTTCCATCGAAAACACAACAGTTTATTGATAGATTTTAAATTGGGTTGTATGAACATCGACAATACCGAATGCAGTGGATGCTCAAAAGAGATCGTTAACTTAGAAAATATGAAAAAGAAAAAACCAAGGGTGTGACGATGAATTTGCATTTACTTAGCAAAGACATTTATCAATTACATTGACAGAGCTCTGTACAGCAATTAGCATCAAATGTTGCTGGATTTGGAAGCCTAGTTCGTGCAAATTAAATTGACTAGGAGACTGTAGTAAACGTCATGTGAATCTAAATGAAATAGTTCTGAAAATTATATAAAAAATTAACCCATTTCTTTAGTGAATTCCTTTCAAAAAAAAAGCTTGAAAATCGATATGTTTTGGCAGTAGTCGACCATCTAAAAATAGTCAAATTTGAGACTCTAGTGCGACCAAACTAGCAAATACCAAACATATTGATCTATACCACGTGACTGTGTACCACCTTTCATACAAGCTAATCAAATTCAAATTTCGCTTCCTAAAGTTATTTTTAACAAATTTTTGAAAATTACTTACTTAACATTATCCCTTTACAGAGCACTGTTAATGTTATTGGTGAAATGTCTTTGCTAATTAAATTCGAAATTATCTTCTCACTCTAAAAAAAAAAAAAAAAAACTTAAAACACATTTGCTGCTAACTTAGTCGAAAATAATAGTATTTTAGATAAAAACAAATATTCTGGAAAAATTCGCTATATTTTCCAAAACCACTTCGATAGATTTTGAAAATATTTTTAGTGTTTGTGATGAGGGGTAAACAAATGCTCGTTTCCAAAAAGTCTAAGATGATTTTTTAAAAATAAAAATATTGTTTTAAATACGGACCAGTTATCTCCATTGACCGACTTGGTTCACAATTCTCTGTTGACTTCGTCGTAAGATGTATTTGTAACAATTCTAAGCTGCTCAATAGCTGCTATAAGTCAATGTTTAGCTTGAGTTGTTGTATATGAAATATGTTCGCTTTAAATTGCAAGTGTAACTCTCTTCTTGTTTTTTTTTTTTTTGTTTTGTTTTGTCTTTTTAAAGCAAAGATATACGACGCTATAGCACTTATGAAGAAAGATATTTTTTTTAAACTGATTCACATGTCAGATGAGTTCAACGATGCTTCATTTTTCCGTAACTGTGCGAAAATACATATTAATTGGTGCCTTCATCCTTTAAAAGACATATTTTGCTTTAAGTGATAACATCAATGTAACAGAGCCTTAAAAAAAGCATATTTTTAACTTGTCTTTTGGAATGAAAAAAAAAAAAAAAAAAAAAAAAAAAAAAAAAAAAAAAAAAAAAGTTATAGAACAACAGTATCTGAGGAGGTTATTTAAGCGTAGACTTAAGTATTAAAAAGAATTATTATTATATTTAAGAAATATTTTAAACAATACCTCAGCTAATCTCTGGAGATACTTTTAGCCCAAAAAGGTTCTGCGGCAGTCAGCGTAACTGCTCCAAATTTGAATTGTAAAAAAAAGAAAAAAGAATCTAGTGCATCACGTAGCATTTATTTCAGGTAGAATGACTTTTTTGCGTGTTTGAAAAAGTCAAATTTACAATAAAACAAAGGTATTGTTTTATCAATCGACAAGGTTTAGATTAATTTACAGAAAATGTCCTAAGTGAATGACTAGAAAGTGTCGTTTTAAAGATGTAAAAAAAAAAAAAAATTCGAATGGAAATTATTGGATTTATGATGCATGTCGTGCCGTTTTCATGTATAGCGGCGTGTTCGTGAGAAACACTTTTGAAATTTTCGGAATAGGTTGTTGCAGCCTTTACTTCCTCTAATTAGTTAAATTTGATTAACTTTTGTGAAACTTACGCGACCGGTAAAATGCAATACAATAATCACGTCCGGAGACCTCACTAAATAATTCAATCGCTAAGATTGATTAATAGGCGGCTTTCTCAAAAAAGCAGAGACATAATCGATGCGAGTTAATGGCTCAAACTTGCAGGGAATTTCAAGTTCATGTGAACTGTTTTAGCTCACAATTCCAAGTCTGTGAAAGTGGTTCAGTGGTTTAATGAGGCCTCTTGGTTTTGGAAATACATGTTGGCACTTTCATTGTAGCACACATGCAGGCCCAGACATCTAAGGGCGTAGCAGAGGTGTTATTGCTCAATCACTTTATTGCTGGACGCAATTTTTCAGTTTAAGACGCTAGCGTCTAGCAAACGGATAGGTACGGCTGCACTGTTTCTAAACCCATTCAAATACTCACATATTCTTTTATTACAATAAATTTTCTGTTATTGTTTTCTATTGGGCTGCAAGCCGCAACGCTCTAAAACTATAGGCATGTTTGAGAAGCGTTTGGAAAGAAGCCTGAAATTCAAAGAAAAAGATATATTAATCTTAATGGATTTTTCCCCCATATTTTCCAGAAGGTTCAAGACGTCTATTAGGCGAATAAAAAAGCGGATTTTTTTTTTTAAATTTATGTGTACACATTTTAATCACTCTTTATCTTGACAATAATCATCCTTTCCTGTGCCGTCTTAAACGTTGAAAATATTCTAACTTTGCGACCCCGTTTTCATGGTAAAGTCTGATATAAGGTATCAGGTCGAGCGTTTGATCAAGTTCATAACATGGTTGCAATCTTCTTCTTCTTCTTCTTTTTTTTTTTTTTTAAAGATCCATAGCATGAAATTTGCTACATACACCACAATGCCTATGTACGCTGCACTAGATGTGCACCACGTACAGAACATCGATATTATCGTATGAATATCTTTTTGATTCGATTACAAGTTTAGATTTCCATTGGAAAAAAGTTTTTTTTTTTATAAGTTAATCTTTATTAATTAATTTTACAACTTTCTTGTGCTGATTTAAATTCTTATGCATTCCGTGACTCAATTACAATTCACTTCGTCTTTTTATTTTTCTATCAGTTAGGAAATTTTCTTATTCAGGGTTACCATCTAACCCGTAACAGTGTCATTTCGCACTAAACTCCATGTTAAATAGGTGATTGCTACAAGTTTGAGATTAAGAAATGTTTTTATCTTGGGCCCCTAAGGAAGGGATTCCATAACCTTATATTTCGCGGGAATATGTTCAACATTTTCTATCAAATGTAATTATTCTGATTATTAAAACAAAATGACAATTGTAGTGCAGTTACACCTAAGAGTACGTACCAGTATTTATATACATCTTGCTAATATTCCCGATAATAGTTTAGGGTCCTAAATAACTTTCTGGCATAATTTTTTTTTCTATGCGCTATGTGCGCTATGTGCTGTGCGCAGGTGCAATATAAAATCCGGTGCTTTTAGAATGCTGTGGCCATCTCGTCATCTTCCGTCTGCTGGCCCAAAAATTAGATCTGCGTTTTGAGAACATAATCCAACAAAAATTTTTACCAAAATGTATATATTGTGGGTGCATTTACTCTTTTAAAGAATTTAATGTGAATAAATTTAAAAATGAATTCGGTCTCCTATTTATTTTTATATACCTTCAAATGTCTTATGTTTTTTTTTGTAGCTGCTTCTTTTGACTCTTCCTTTTTTTTTTTAATCCCTAATGTTTCAATATACGTACGATGATATTAGTCATCGTTCTATAGAACATGATGATGATCACCGTGCAATGACCTCCTATGGGTTTAAAATTTTTATGAACACATTGTGTGTGTAGTTGTTTTAACATATAATTTATTGTGACACTAAAACGGCTCGCAATTATATTTTACACACACACACACATATATATATATAATTGTGCGCATAAACTTCATGCATAAACCAGTCAATTGTCTTATGCCTACGAGCAATTAATAACACTTGTCCCTTATTTGGCACAAGTATTTAAAAACAAAAAGAAAAAAAAAAACAAAACAAAAAAAAAACAAAAAAAAAAGTAAAAAAAAGCAAAGGAAAAGAAAATGTATACAAATGTTTCGCTATTTTATTGAAAGAACGCATGAACGAAATCGCTTGTAGTCAGACAGCAAGGCATGAACTGCTAACTGTTAAATTGTTAAAATCAAGTGATTAATTTGATTTAAGATGTCTGAGCCTAAAGTTGGCAAACAAACGCACTCTGTTAAGGTGAATTTATTACATATGTCATGACATGACATTTTATATTATTGTTGCACCACGTGAATTATATCCATACGTTTATGTTAAGTCTCTATGTATGTAAAGCATACACATGGATCACAAAGTAGTTGATTTTTATGGGCTACCCTAAGGGTTTTTTTTTTTATTTAGCTTTTTCATGGAAATTTGTCTTATGTTTCATGTAACTGCGCAAAGTTTTTTTTTTTAATATTTTTCTTCAACGAATGTGAAAACCAAATACAGAAAAAAATGTTGCAGTAAATCGTATAATAATTTATTAATTATCTATTCATGACATATTAATGATTATTAATGATGGTTAATGGTGATTAATAACTTAATTAAAATACATATGTAAACGGAAACGACAACGTCACTGGTATCAATCATAATGAATCTCGGTTTGCTGTTTAATCTACGCAATAGAGAGAGAGATAAATACGATGATAATAGATTAAGTTAAGCAACATGATTTTGGTTTGTATACTTTCTTTCATTTCACGATGAATATAATGTCATATCGATGGAAAAAAGTACGAGAGAAAAAAAAAAACTTAAATGCTATTTTTAGAGGTGTAACGAATGTTGTGAGCTTGTAAGCATGAATTTCTTCTTTGAGCGTTCGCCAATATTGACGACTAAATATGATAGAAAGAAACTACATATAGATTATATTAAAGCTATGATCATTATTTTTTAGAAATCCTGAGTATATTATAACAGGTTGATCAATAATTCCCGGTAATAAAAATTATTTGTTGAAAAATTCAACTTTATTCCTCCACATAGAAAGTACATATAGGTTATATTAAAGCTATGATCAATATTTTTTAAAAAACCTGAATACAATAGATTGGTCAATAATTCCCTGGACTAAGTAATAAGAAATTTTTTTTTTAAATTCGATATTATTCCTCAAAATAGCCTCCTTCAAGAATAATACAAAAACTTCTCTAAAATATTTGATGTCTTTTGGTACCCTACATCACTTATCGGTAAAGGGAAAATTTATGAACTTATGTAACCTCCAAAAGAACTTAACGTAAACTAAGCTTTCCTTACATTCTGAATAATTTTCTGAATTGATTTTAACTTATTCGTCCATTATAAAAACAATTACTATAAAGATTTTATTTATTTTTATAGATTTTATACATTTTATATGTCACTAACACAATATACTCAAAAAAAGATAAATTTCGATGTTCTACAATATTTGGTAGGCGTGGCAGATATTTTAAATTTTTATAGAAACCCCTGCAAATATTTACTGTGCAGTTTATGAGTAGTGAGCGAAACATCCAGAAAGCAGATATGTTCTTAGTCTCTGTTTTACTGTAGCTGTTTTATTTGACTGACTTGGCCTATTTTCAGTATTAGTGTTTTGTACCTAATTTCACCTTGATATTTTCTGCGACGGGTAAAATGGTTACTGTAGACATTACATGGATAAGCAGACAGTGCTAGCCATATCTACGTAGATTCTGAATTTGATATTGATCAAGAACTTTAAGGGCTTTTTAAAGCCTTTTCTTTTTAAAAATTAGAAAAGTTTTCGGAAGAATTGGGCTTGGTCGATGCTTTCAATTTTTGTACAGACATTTGAGCATAGCTACCTCAAAGGTTTTATAAATCTGTTTGCTATTGTGCAATAGAAGTAATAAGCAAAAAAAGCCAAATTTTTTTTTCCCTAAAATTTACATTGCGCTGTGGACGTACCTTTTGACCGATTTGGCCTATTTTCAATAAAAATACGGCGCATTAGAATTTCTAATCTTTCTTGCACATTTGAAGCTGATATCTTCATTTTTGTGGCTAGAAGAGACAGACAGACGGATATGCTTAAATCGATTCCGAATTTAATCTAAATCTGGTCAAGAATATACATACTTTATGGGATTTATGAAGCTTCCTTCTGGCTATTGCAAACAAAACTCCTTCGGTGGTGGGTATGAAAACATTTATAATAATTTCAGCTCATGGGTATCAAAGTGAAGACACAGGGCGAATATATAACACAGCGTGGCTAGTATCACTTCGTCCTTTCTCTCATAAGCCAAACGAAATGTTTTATTAGGCTTCAAACTTTCAAGTTGTCGGCCTGTTTATGTCCTTCTTATTACGCATTTAGTAAAACAGTGAAAAACATTGAAATCCGATGATGTATGAAATTTAACGTAATAAAAATGTTTACAGACTATCGGTTACCGACTCTTGCTTTAAAACGATTTCTAGCGTATTGTCATCGCTATCATCGTACCTGACAAGGACATTTGACTTTTCAGTTCAATTCTTGTCCTAATATTTCTCTTACTTACTTACATAGAGTTAGGTGTCTATGTATGATTGGCGTAATACTTTGAGTCTACTCAACCATATTTGCCAAATTCTCTGTCTATTTTTCTGTGCACCTGTGTTTGCGTACACTTGCTGATATATTCACGGTGGTAAAAACAGGAGGGAAAGAAACGTGAAACTTCATATATTTTCAAGATTTCAATAAAAAATTGATTTAGCCAAAATCCACTCACAAGAAAGTTAACTTAACAATATGTTGTTCTTTCACAGGAAAGTTAACTTATCAATATGTTGTTCTATTCAGAACTTCGCGTTCACGGTATGGAGTTAAAATATAAAATCTAAAGTGTTACACAATTTCGCGCAGAAATCTAAAACCTAAATAGAAAAGTCATCCTGTTTGTTTCACTACTACAGAAATGAATTAAATGTTTTCCAATTTTCTCAAGGATTAATTTGGGGCGGTTGGTGGTGGATATTAAATATTCGTCATAAATCGCGGCCAAAACTTTTTCACTTGTTTCCTTAAGGAACTTCAACGATTGTGTAAATGATAGGTGGTAATAGCTATATATAATCGGTTATTTTCGCTATTCACTGTAACCACCGATAGTTCGGTTTTACGTCATGACACAAGCTGATGGATGAGATAGCAATGGAAGGAATGGAACAAAAAAAAAAAAAAAAAAAAAA
>KK351013.1:4592468-4613847 GCA_000671755.1 Glossina brevipalpis
TTTTTATTGATTTGACCATGATGCGCGATATACCAGAATCACCACTCCACCATCAATTAGGTATAAACGTGTGCATGGGTGCCTGTATATAAATGAATAATGGTACTGACGTTGTTGTCGTTGTCGTCGTCGTCGTCGTGGTCTTCTTCGCCATCGATATTGTTGGATATTAAGTACGCGCTATAACTAAAATTGCTGTAATAGATTAAGGAAAAAGTTCGTAGCATTTTGCATTAAATTTTAAATAAAATTTTTTTTTTTTGTCTATATTTTAAATAAATTTCTATTAAATCAAACAGGAGCTAATTTCACCGATAATATTTCGCCATTCACTTCTGTGGAGCATTTTTGCAATCATGGACGGCCATCTAGAATATCTAGGCGAAAAGTTGAATTCAGTATTTTCCATTTTTGAAGTCAGTTTTACATCATTAAGGGAATTCTTTATAAATTTAAACAAGTGATACCAAGAGGCGGTAAAGGCGAAGCATCAAAACTCTTTAGCTAAGCTAGAAGAAAATTAAATGAAATGTATAGACAGCTTGTACTACCAACTTGCGATGCACGGTTCGATTCCAATCATATCAAAAACAACAGCGAGCTGGTCTTGCATGACAGAGATTTATCGCGATTTATGCAGCTTCATCAATCGTGAACTATGATATTCACATGTTCTTGTCATAAGTGATCTACTCTTCGTACCCGATTGTCAATATTTTAAAAAATGGTACGATGAGTTGGTTTCAGAACATTCAAGTTCTCCACCCCCCCCCCTTTTTTTTTTTTTACTATCAATGCACGCGCCATAGCGACGTTTGATGGTGACAGTGTTAGTCTTGATGTTTAAAGTGTTAGTGTTACACTGTATTAGTATTAGTGATAATGTTAAACGGTTCGTATTAATTACTTAGTGTTAGTCTTAGAGTGTTAGTATTATTATTGAAAGATTTAATTGACTAAGAAAGCTTTTAATAGGAAAAACGCCATGAATTTTTTTTCTTGACATAATATTTATGCACATTTCAGCATTTATATTGAACGTCAAATTGGCAAATGAATTTCGCATAGTTGGTTAATTATGCATTCCTGCTGTTCATGTTAATGAATGTAAGGCCTTCCTAATATATTTTATTTATAAAGTTATCGGCAGCTCATTATAAAAACAGGCAAATTTTTGCTATAATTGTGAAAAATGTTCTCTCATCCTACTCGTAAGAAGAGAAACTAATCATTTTTTTTTTACTGAAAAAACACCTTAAATTTTTTACAAATTTCTAGTTGTAATAATCTATCAGAAGCCAATATTCACCACATGGAATCGAATGAATAAAATTCCGTTGTGTTCTCTTTTTGTGTCAATTATTTGAGTTACAAATGCGAAAAAGGGGGAAAAGGGTGAAGAGAAAGCGACGAATTATTGCTGCGTTTTCAATCTAGTCTTTATCTTTGACTCTATCCCTTCAATCTCTATCCCAATATCCTGAAATAATTTTGTTTGAAATGGTTGTCGTCAACTTCCTTAAATTAAATTCATATCGTTATACAAATTACTGAATAAAAATTTGTTCAGTCAATATGTGAAAAATATGATGACTTTAGAGATCGTTTTTAACAAACATTCTTATCATCTGATCTCCGTATGAATTTACTACGATTTTAATTTACAGTAATATTTAATAGTTGAGGAAACAGTAGGATACCACCCGATGAAATGCACCCACCTGATGTTTTCTGCTTTTTAATGTCAAAAGGATTTCAGATCCACAAATATTGATTAAATTTGCGATTAATGATGTTTCGCAGCCTATTGTACTAATCCTTATCGTTCGTAATATCCTGCGGTCACCTATATATAACACATTTCATGCTAAGCAATCTTGTCTTTCAACGCCTAATCAAGTTTAGAATAAAGTCCTTCTACATGCTAAGTATGTTGGTGGTGACAATGTAAAATTAATCAAAATGAATTTTAAAACGAAATTTGTACCGATTTAAAAAGGAAATACAAATAAATGAAAATTTTGTAATGCGCAACTATATAAATTGGTTGTAACATGAATGACGCGTACACACAAAGCAAAACATATTAAAGTCAAAAAGACAAATTTCAACGGCTTACGGCTGTGGTAGCATTGCACTTAACGCATTGACAGGTGCGTGATGACATTATATTAAAATAAAAATCGATATAAATGGGCGAAGAAGAAAAGACTATTAACTATATAGTATTGCACAAACAACAAAGAGTACTAACTAACTAACTAACTCCACCTATAAGTCGGCCAATTATGTTAAGTATGTTGTGAGAGAGAAAGAAAATTTATACAATTATCAGCCAAAATTGCAACAATAATACCGATAAGCTGTGCTGATTACGGTCGTTGGCAAACTGGCAAACAGGCCAACAAGCAAGCAAAAGCAAGTAAAAGCAAGCAAGCAAGCAAGCAGGCAAGCAAGCAGGCAGGCTTTTAAGCACGTGTTGCAATATCAACACATTCGATTAAATTGCGGTTTAGGGAATTGTCTTTTAGTCGTGTGTAGTTGTTATTATATTGTCAGCCAGCAAATGACAAGTTAATCCCAGGTTATCAGGATTGAAACGTTTCACATTTCCCATCGTGTGTAGTGTAGCAGCTAACAAACATTTGCAGACGTGCTCTAAATTTGCTTAAAGCACAAGCTATATAGACGCATGCATGCAAACATACAAACATAGCAAACAGACAAATTCATTATCTTGACATAAATTCTGAACGACTGAGCACACAGTACATGTACGTACATACATACATACATACATACGTACATACATAGTTGGTATCATTTCTCTATCCTTCTGATAATACCCCCGCCCCATTGTTAATGTTTTCAAATTCATTCATTTGGGGAAACCAGATAACCAACAAACTGTGAGAGAGTACATGGACAACAAGGATACATAGACATATTGATAAAACTCGACAGTTTTAGGTTATGTTAACACATGCAGCAAACATACCATCGCTTTTCTCTTGATTCTTTAACTGATTCAACTTCGTTCTTCATACGTTCTCGTTGTTTTGTTTTGTCATGCAAGTTTTTGTACGCGTTATATGTAAAAATTTTTCCTAGACTTGTTCTCTTTCCATAATAATAATAATAATAATAATAACAGTAGGTAGGTAAAGTAGTAGTGGTAGCAGTAGTAGTAGTAGTAGTAGTAGTAGCATTAGCAATAGTAGTCTGTCCTAAATCAAACCCGGTATACTTATAGTGCAGTAGTAGTAGTAGCAGTAGTATTAGTAGTAGTGGAAGAGGAACAAATTCATCTTCTAGTGTCTGTGAAAAATTTGTTTAAGTGGTTTTGATGCCTAACTACCACCACCACCACCATCATCACCACCACCACCACCATCATCACCACCACCACCAACACCACCACTCTCACCATCACCACCACCACCACCATCATCACCACCATCATCACCACTACCATCATCATTATCATCATTACCATCAACCATTATCATTATTACCATCATCATTATCGTCATCAGCAACAACTACTGTCATGATTTGGCATACATTTTGTGCTGTCCTAGTTTTCATTGTTTGCACTTGAACAGAAACATAAATTTACAGGCCTATATATTCATAGCATACCATACCATACCATACTATGCATATGCTGTGCGCTGTACGCTGTGCTCTGTGCGGTGCAAACATTATGTGGTCTATGGTTTAGTATATAAACTTTCCTATATACACAATGAATAGATAGATATATATATATATATATATAAATGCATGTGCATTTGGAAATTCATCCTAAAAATTACATATCAAAGTTGACAACACACTCTCACTCTCATCTACTGTGTATGTGCCCTATGAATGTCTATCTATTGTACCGTTCGTTTTACTTGTGGTTGTATTTTATATTTACTCTCTGTTTTCAATGTTTTTTTTTTTTCCCTTCTTTTTGTGTTTTTTTTTTTTACAAACTTTTCAATTACATGCATTCTGAAAAAAAGAGGCCATCACAGTAGCAGCAACAGCAGCAACAGCAGTTATAATATCAGTGATTCATAGACTTCAATGCTTTTCGAAAAAAAAAAAAAAAAGAAATAAAAATAAAAATAAAAAATAAAAAAAAATATATATATAAAAGAAAAACGGAAAAATGCAAGAATTCAATGGATTTCTATTTGAATATTTTATTTTGCGTTGCGCTCATGTTATTGTTCGGAAAATTTTTATATAGTATTCGTAATTTATTATGTGGGTGGATGGAATTCGGTTATTAATTCTTTATAATTTATTATAGAGCAAATATTTTCTAAACAAAGCAAAGAAAAATGATGATTTTTAAATTCTTTTCCTTTTTTTTTTTTTTTTTTAAATCCGAGCTTCCTCTTATATATTTGAGAATAGAAAATGGACAACTTTTTAAACTCATCATTATCATTAGATGATAAGGATAATAATTGCAATTTTAAAAGAGGGAATATAAAGTGGAAGTCATCGTGATAGTCCGAAAGGAAAGGTGATCTTAATAACTACAATGAAGAATCATAAGCGATGGCATACAATGATCCATTATGAAGTTAGAATGTATAGTAGACGTTTTCTTGCATTGTTGAACATAAATGCACCGAAACTCTCACCTCTACGGGGTGTTTGCTGTAAAGGTTTAAGGTCGAACTACCGATGTCCGACGATGGAAATTGTAATGGTTGTAAGAGGAAGCATCAGGGGAAGTACCTCTTGATGATAGTTCATTTCTTTTAGGTCGTCCCTATTCAGTGGTTTGTATTGGCTGTTTGGAGCAGTAGTTGGGCTGACAGCACAGTGAACAGTGTCGACAATTTTCTCGTATACAAATTATCCTTAAGACATGCCACTAGAATGACTTTTCCGCGTTGTATAGGAAATTGAAAGGGCATGACGTCAGTTTATCCAAGCGAGGAAGCTTCTTGTATTGTATTGCTTTGATTAATAAACTTGGAGAATGTCTTTTTTGCCTTACTGTTGGTTATGGCTGTTTAGAGAGGATCGCGGTGGGTGTCGGATTCCAGATGTGAACCAACTCTCACCAGAGGGTAAAGATCTGGGCTATATCCAGTGCTCACTTGTGACACTTATAACTCCTATTTACTATGAGAACTGTTCTCCTGTTCTGTGGATGCCGGGTTTCATTCTGAAAAACTGTCTAGCGCTTAGGTGCATCGTGTGATTAGGGTCTTCACTAGGTACTCTAGATATTTACGATAATCCAAAGAGAAATCTGTATAGTATACTAATGTTTTAAAGTATTTTCCGTAGAAAAAAAAAAGAACTATTGAAACCTAAAAATCTCGGCGTAAAACTTGGTCAAGCGGACTCGTTTAAAATAAGAAGATATCTTGAAAAATTTTATTTCAAAACGCGCCATTATAGCTTTTCGCCAGTGTCTCCGATTTCGGATTCTGTTGCATTGGATTCAGTTAAGACGAGAAATGGAACAAAGGCGTCGTTTTAGAAATGGGAATTAATCTAGCGATCATTTTCCTAAGAAACATATAACTTTTGACTTCTTTTTTAAAGCCTTTAGAGAACTTTTCATCTCAAATATCAATTAGTAAAAACGAAAGGAAACTTCAAAAGATGGGGACAATGGCAGGCATCTCTAACAAACAAATGCAAAGGACGATTGGTTGTATATACAAAGGAAAGGGCTCCGTTACCCTGCTTAGATCTAGCATTTTCACTGTAAACCACATTCAGATCGAAACATCTACAAGTTATCACAAATAATCTGTTGTTACTTCTCAAGTATTTAAGGAGTTATTGGATGAATACATGTTTCGTATATCTATACTTGGTGTACAAGGATCTAAATTATTTCTTAGAAAAATCAGTTTTCGTTTTCTTTAACAACACAATTCCTATCAAATTAATTCAGTTATAATTAAGATAAGAACGATCACCTGTCAATGTGTCTGTAATTTTCTTACAATTTTAACTAGAAAGTCAATTAATAGATTATCCGTTTAAGGTTTATATTAAAAATAAAAAATAAAAAATGTTGTTGTTGTTGTTAATTATAGAAATTTTCATAATTTAAGTTTTAGAAGATAACAGAGAGAAAGAGAGAGAGAGAGAGAGAGAGAGAGAGAGAGAGAGAGAGAGAGAGAGAGTGAGCATACACACGTCATGTAAATGAAAAGTATATCTGACAGGAAACTCAACAACGCAACATTCGACTTTGATGACGTTTGAGATTAACACGAAGCAACGATTCAAGTCTGAGATATGATTATAAACAAAGATATAATCCACCATAAAAAGAAAAAAAAAAAACAAAATTTCTCTTTTCTGGGTTAATTTTTTGCTCATTGACTCATATTCATCTTCTTCATAGTCATCAAAAGATGGAACATATGAACTTGTTGTTATATGTTCGTATTGAATGAGAAATACTCATCGAGACGCGTATACACATATATTAATCAATTGACGATCGGCGCTATTTATACGATTATTTATACGAAAGGTAAATTTATACGGATATAAATCCCTCCGCTATGTATCTTGATGTACATGACTTGATATGACTTGAATACGCATAATGTGACGATGACACGGTGTGTACGGACTTTTGAATATTCGGTGTAAGGCGAATATAAATTGTCTTGATTTTTCTTTTTTGAATACTTATTACATTAATATCTTTTTTTTTGTTGTCAGTTTTTTATACGAAATATTTTGTTTCTCTCATTAAAAAAAATTTTTTTGTAGATTTTCTGATTATTTAAATTTTATATCTGTCTGTTTGTGTCTGTCGGTTTGTCTGTTTCACGCTAGACGTTGAAATATTGTAAAATTTCCATATGTTTGTTTTTATACGTATACACGTTGTATTTGCCTCGCCATTCCCGTTGCTATCTGTCTGTGTTTTTTTCTCTGTCTTCTTTTTTTTTTTTTGTTTTTTCATTGCTTTGCGAAAAATTCGAGTTGATTGACTTTAGTTTTAAGCTTTTTGTATTGTTGCGATGCTAAAATGTGATGCCTAGTAAAATAGTTTCAAAATGTATAAATAATAAAATTAACGAATAAAAAAAAAAAAAAAAAAAAAAAAAAATTTGGAATTCCCACTGCACCACTACCTAAGGCAAATACATACAGTTTTGTTGCTATTGAACACTGAAAAATGTGAAGCGAATGGTTTTCTGCCTTCATTTGTGACATTTAAAAAATAGGAATCAAAGAACTCATAAGACATACTTGGATATATCTACATCGCATGGAAATAGTTTAAGTCAATTTAAACAGATTCGTTTGCTCATCGTAAAACTTGGTACTTAAACAATTGAAATTTTAAAAAAATAATAAAATTATATTCTTTTTTTTTCCCACCACACCACTTCTATATTCAAAAAAAAGGTCGAAAAAAAAAATAAATTACGATATTTTACAATATTGAGCAGTCGTGGTAAACCTTTTTTTAAATTTTTTTCGGAATACCTGAGAAGTTTTTTGTGTAGTTTATGAACAGTGAGGCGGCAAACACCTCGAAAGTAGAGACATTTTTAGTTCATATTACATTGTAGACGAGTCCTTTCCCATTCCCTTCGATCGTTTAGGCCATTTGCGTGCAAGGATTTCCGATGTTTCTGTCAAATTTGAAGCTGGTATTTTCCTTTTTGCGGCCAAGAAAATGTTTATCACAGACATCACATAGATGGACAGTTAAACACGCTTAAATCGATTCAGAATTTGATGTTGATCAAATGTATGTATATATTATACTTTGTGGGATCTCCGGAACTTCCTTCTGAGTGTTACAAACAAACTGACAAAAGGGATATACCTCTATCCTTCGGTGATGGTTATCATGTTATAAAATTATATCGTCTCCTTGCATCTGTTAAAGATAAATTTAAAAATTATCCTGATTAACCCAGAAAACAAATTATAGTAAATATTGGTTCAAAGTCGGCCCATATTGTCAACTTAGTAGCACTATTATAAGGCGACAAGCGATAAATAATCCTGATTAATCAACCACATGACATATTTACTTGAAAGCTTATAAAGATATGTTTCGTTATAGTGGGTTTATAATAAGAGTGACTGTTGCAGTGATTTCGTTAAATGATTTCATTTAAAAACATAGTCGTTCACATTGCTTGCATTCAGAAGTATTAAGTGATGATTCATTTTAACAATTGTTTGTTTTGTTTTGTTTTTTTTTTTTTTGTTGTTGCATATAAACATGTGTTTTCATATAAATCAAACTATAATAAAAACAAAAACATATAAATACAATACAAACAATTGAAAATACATTGTTTTGGCAGCATGCCCAATTGCAATGCTGCCAAATCGAGCATTAAATTAGCACAAAAACTTGAGAACAAACTCAGGGATTTCAAATTGGGTTGCACTGAAATGACAATTTCATGGTGTTTAACTTTGATATTCTCTTTTGGAAAATGAAATTGTATTCTTTCTTCAAAATTTCGCTGAAATCGGAGAAATAGTTGAAATCATGCTCAGTCTAAACACATTAATAGTCATAATAAAAGTTTTTAAAACAAAATTTGAATCTCCCGTTTCATTTGTCTTTGATGAAAATAATTCGAAATTTGCGATTTTGCGTTACCATGTACAAGTGCTAATATTTTATTAGCACATTTTCGTCATATATTTTTTTATGTATTTTAACGTAGAAAGCGACTATCGGAAAGTTACATGATGAACTCTATGCTATCGAAATTTTTGCAAGCGAAAAGATGCAGATAAGCAAATAAACAATCGGACAGATGTACGGACACGCTTAGATGTGCATTACGATTACTATACTGATTAAGAATATATATCCTTTATAGGGTTTTTTTGAAGTTTTCTTCTGGGTGTTGCAAACAACATGACAAAATGGAAATACCACCACTCTTCAGTGATGAATATAAAAAGGACATGTCAATATCTGTGAAATAAAAGGAAATGTATGCAATTTTATATCCTAAAGTTAAAAGATATTCAAATTTTATTCACTATTAACGAAATATTTTATTTAAATTAATAACATTTTGCTCCAACTACTTATTTATGCATGAAGCCATTGTTGTAGGGTTGTCATTGGCAATATTTTTTTTTTTTATCGTATTCGTCGGATACACCGCAGACTCTTACAACTAAAAGGATACAATTGTCGTAATAAATTCATCGAAGAAAAAGGCGGACATACAAGACTTTTCTCGCTAACTGAATGGTCTTAATATTTTGCCTAAGGGTGGTGGTCCATATCTTATCCTTATTCTGCGCTCAGCTATATTTTTCTATGGCTGACTCCTGATTCGAATTTTCAGACCCTTATATCCTCTCAATAAAAAAAATTATGATAATAATAATAATAATAATCTGGAGTTAATACATTTTTTCTGTTTCTGTTAAACATGGCTGCTCTTCCGTGACCATTGTCGTTTACTGTCAAAAATCAGGCTCTCCGTATATTCCGTATAATCGTTTTGTTTATGTTCTTATTGTCTTGCTGGCCAATCTTGATATTTTTACCAACATATTAATAAGGTCCTCTTTTCCCCTCTAAAAGAACCTCAGGAGAGAAGTCAGCACATCACGACCGTATTCTCTTTTGAACAATTACAAAGCAAGGGGTAGGGATTAAAAACATACCCCATACGATCGGCCCATACGATTGGAAATTTTCAAACCAATTTAGTAGTAGCAGAAATTGTGACATTCAATGTTTTTTTCATGAAAAATTTGAAAATTGGATATTTTTGAATATTAAAATGAAATAAGGCCTTATATGGAAATGATTATAAATATACCCCGATCTTATCCAGCATTAAAAGGAACATTACATGCCCAACGAAGTAGTTCGATATTTCAAAAAACTGTAGAGAATATTAACTTGGATTTTTCTGATCTGAAAAAGACCTGCGAATAATTAAAAATGGTGGCGTAAGTGCTTTTTGTGTCATCTCCTTGAGTGCCGAATGTGTTAGTTGCTCTAATAGGGCTTTTTCTTTTGGGTTTATAGTTAATAAAATTTTGCTAGACAGCGAACTAGGGGTGTGCATATAGCATATCGAATATATTTTCTTTACAATTCTAATCGCTTTCGAAGGACATTAACAGACAAAAAGGTACAAAGCGATCGAAACGATCCAAAAAGAGTGTTGAGTTTATTTAGCAGCATTATAGAGTTTAGAAAATAATTAAAAATTTCGATTACTTTTTGCTATTATAGAAAACGTTTTAAAGACATCCTTTTAAAGGTCTTAAACTAAGCTCAAGCTAAAAAAGTCCTTTGAAATTTTGATTTCTTTCATTAACACTAACTAACTAAACTATAAAACAATATGAGAGAACCTAAATCAATAGACTTTTTTTCTAAATAAATACAATAATAAAATATTTGAAGAAATTTTCAAATTATTCCGAGATTATTAGCATAAAAAGATAATACAATTAGAATAAACATTAATGAGCTTACTTCGAACAAAGAAACTTGAAATTGTAATTACGTCGATCAAGGTATGACGCAAATAGAGGCCTTAACGTGCAAACAGATTTTTCTAGGATTAATTTGCGATCTTTAATAATTTTCTCAAGTCAAATCATTTATTATTTGATATATAAAATTAAGGTAAAGTAATAAATGACTTTTCAATTCCTTTTAATTATTCGAAATATATATTTTCTTTCAAGAAATTGTTGTTTAATGAATTGTGAAATACATTTCAAATTGTCTGAAACGTAATACACAATTTGTGTTGAATTTACTCGGAATTTATTAATCAGTGTCTCGGCTATTGAAGAATTTCTATATAAATGTCTGTCATTGCCTTCTATTGTACTTCTACTGGTACCAATCAAAAAGAAGAATAGATTTTTTTTTTTTTCTTCTTTTATACACAAACACGTCCGTGTGTATTATTTGTTTTTCACGGGCGCAGCCTATACAAAACCATAACCGTCCATTTCAATGAATTGGCGACATATTGTCGACGCCATTTTGTCGCTTCAATTGCGTCGCCAATTGACGGTATACATATATAACACACAACAACAGTCAACGCCTGTAAAGTCGAGCAAGCGATTCTTGTATATTTCGGATAGCTGCTATTAACAAAAGGACAATAGTTGCTCGTTTGCAATTTCAATGTCTTTACATAAGCGACCGCAAGCAAGAGCTTTGTGTGTATACTTACACATACATGTATACTATCATACAACATACTATCGTACATACTATCGTATTATATACTGCCATACACTACTGTAGTATGGACGGACTTGAATATATGCCACATGTTCATGCTCATGCTCATGCCATAAACTTTTACATCAATTATCAACAATCAAAAGTTGTTTGTGTAGTCAGTCGCTTATATATTTTATTCACTCATTTTTTTTTTTTTTTTTTTTTTTTTTTATTTTGCCTTCTGCTTGTATTATTGTAACTGACTGAATGACTTGTACGCGTTAAAACCGATTGTTTGTGTGAATTTCACTTTCGGAAATTCTGGCAAATAGTTTGTGCGTTTTTAATGAATTTATTGTGTTAATTTATTATGTGACATAAGAATTATTGCTCTTCTAGACGGACAAACGTAATAAAAAAAAAAAAGAAAAGAGAAAAGAAAAATAAAATGGAAAAAGCCAAAAAATAATATAATTTTTTTTTTTTTATGAATATATCGTAAAATGAACTCAAGTTATTATTGGATTATAATAAAATAACACTTGCGAAGACCATTAATAGTCAAACGAAGGACATCATCATCATCATATGTGCATGCAAGTAATGTCCTCTTTCCTCAAAACTCATGACAATCTATTCAGCCCTATTTAAAAAAAAAAAAAACGTTCTATCTACAACTTCGTTTAGACATTAACTTCATAATCTGTATAAATTATATAAAAATATTTTACGGCTATCAAATCGAGAGTATACAACGTCCGATGGACGAACATACAGATGCATATGAGTAAACCAGAATTTTTGATGGGTATAGTAATAAGTTGCCGTCATTTCCTCTCTTAAAATCAAGAATTTATTGCAAAAATTCAATTTGATGTCCTTCAGACTGGATGTTATGTCTTTCATCTTTTAGACAAAATAAAAATGTCATAAAAGAAAGACAATTGACCTTTTAGGGCTGCACACAAAAAGAGCTACCAGTTCGGTATTTGTTGTAAGAATGGAAGCCCTACTGGAATGGAAGTAATCGATTGCAGTTAATGTTACTTAGAAGGATTAATGTGTACTCATAAGAATGGAGAGAGTAGCACATTCCACTAAAGTTTCCGGGACGTATTTTGCTATAAGGGGTCGAATTTCATAATATTCTTGATCAGCCTTAAATTTAGAATTGATTTAAGCATGTCCGTCTGTCCATCTGCGTAATGTCTGTGGTAAAATTCAGATATCGATTTCAAATTTGACAGAAAAATAGGAGGTTTTTTTTTGTAAACGTTGCTATTGAAAATGGACCAAATCGATCATAGACCACGCCTACATTATAAGCTGAAGCCACGTCTGTTTTCTAACTGTTCTACATGGTATGCGATGGCTAGCTGTGTTCCACGGTATTCCATACAAATAAAAAAAGTTCGCCACGCCCTCCTATTAAAGATTAGTTTTCTTCCTTTTTTTTTAAGATAAAGGTAGCGGGAATAAAAGATAAAATTTTCCTAATTTATTTTTTTTTTGTTTTAAATAAATATTTAAGGTTATTTTTACTTTACTGTCTTTTTTTTTTTTTTTTTTTTTTTTTTTTTTTTTTTTTTTTTTTTTTTTTTTTTTTTTTTTTTTTTAAATTGAATTTAAAGGAACGATGTTGTAAAAAACAAACTGCCTTAAAGACTATGCTACTCCTTCCTACCTCCAACCTAGTTTTGTTCAAAAATTTCATAGCACTCATGTGATGTAAACTATGATTAGAATAAGGAGGCACCCATGTAATGTTTAGCATTTGCAACTTTGTGATTTAAAACAGAAAAAAAAAAAATTAAAATTAAAAAAAGCAAGTAAAAATAATTTTAAAAAAAATGCTTTCAAATTAAAAAAAAAAAAGAAACAAAAGCAATAAAGTAAAAATAATCTTTTTTTTTAAAAAAAAAAAAGAAAAGCAAAACTTGTAAAATGTAGACAAAACCATAAATTTTGAAAAACATTTCAAAAAATTTGCAGAGAGTGAGAGATAGGAATCTTTTTGTGAACAAATAACGGCAAAGCATTTTAAATTTGAACAACGCACCAAAAAGGAAAAGTGAGAAACAAATGCTGCTAAAATGTTCATGAAAGACATACAAAACAGAATTTCTCTAATGAAAATTAATGCATGCCTGTAATGCAACATAAATCTTAGGGTAAATATAAAAATGTGTATGTCGGTGTACTCTGTAATACAATAGTTAAGCATGTGCGCATAAATGATGTTGATTTGTCATGATGCTTAGCTACTATTGCTGCTGCTGCTGCTGCTGCTGTTTGCACATTCTCGCGCATTTAGGGAATTTTTATGTGTACACTGTTGCCGTTGTTTAACTAAAAAAACCCATCAATTTTCATTATACTTATGTTCGCATGCAATTTTTATGTACAAAAGTATTTTTTTATTTTTCTAATTTGCATACAGATTTGAAAAATTTTTGAATGTACTTGCATTGAATATATAGTACTTGTTGTTGTTGTTACTGTTGTTACTGTTGTTGTAGGTTTCTGTCATATTCATAGAGTGCACATTTGATTTGATTTGGTTTATTTCTGTTTTTTTTTCTATTTTTTTTTTTTTTTTTTTTTTTTTGTTCATTATCTGGTTTATTTTTATTTTTTAATTTTTCTTTATACAAACGCTTTACATTTAGCGTTGCTGCCATAGTTTGCTACTGTTTTGTGTTATATTTTTAGTTCAAAATTGCATTTGCAGCGATTTACTATTTGTTGTTGTTATTGTTGTTGTTGTCGACGTTGCCTTCTCTCTAAGCTTACAATGACTTTTATTGACAAATTAATTGCAATCATTAATATTTTTTTCTTTCATTTTGTTTTTATTATTATTTTAAAATTTTCATTCGTAAATCTTGGAAATAATTTTTCTAAATAAAATAAAATAAAATAGATGCAAAAAAAAAAAATTTTTTTTTTTTGTGAAGAAAAATGCGATGCTATTATATTTATATGTTTATTCAATTTAACTCGCGTATATGCATATAAAATTTATGAAAGGAAAACGAAGCAATCACTTGCACTTACTTCTTATTAATTTATATAAAAAATTAATACAACCATCAAAATAATTCGTTTTTCTGCTTCAATTATTTATTATGGCTGATGATTGCTTAGC
The DNA here is from genome assembly GCA_000671755.1 of Glossina brevipalpis. Classification (NCBI taxonomy): domain Eukaryota; kingdom Metazoa; phylum Arthropoda; class Insecta; order Diptera; family Glossinidae; genus Glossina; species Glossina brevipalpis. The sequence continues at coordinate 4,606,811 of KK351013.1, forward strand.
AAAAATTAATGTATGCAGAGTACACACATGTATGGCTATTAAATTATTTGAAAAAATTATTTAAGTTAATTTCGTTTTTTAAAAAAGACGATTTTAATAGTCCGATATCACTAAAAGAGCACATGTGAGGATCTTATTATCTACGCCTTAGAATGAATATTTGATAACCACCAGCTCGAAGTATGATATAAAAATTGTTATGTGTTGAGTAATATATTATTTTTCTTCGGTCTTTTAAAACATTTTTAAACATTTTTTGTAGTCTGCTCGTGTTGAAACGATTCTAAAGTGTCATATGGTTGATCCTTAGTGCCTCCATTATTTCCTGACAGCATGTATGCCGGCTTTGTTTCATCAGTTGTAAATTTTCATTGACTTTTTCTGTGACTGAGCGAAGTGCTGTTAAATCCTTACAAGCGAGAAGCGATATTGAAAACACAAATAAAGATGATTAAGATCCTGGCAAAGCATTAACATGGACGTTAAAGTTGAATATCCACAAAGCACCAGTAGTCTTTTCATTACGCAATTCATATTTGATCTAAAAATGGGGGAAAGTAATAGCCAGCGGTAGACAATATTTTGAGTAAAATACGTTGTGCCAATTTCTCTGAATAAAGCTATGAAGTTAAAAACAAAAAAATAAAAAATTATCTGCACTTCTCATAGATATACATACATATATATATATATGATGTGGTTTGATTGAAGCACTATAAGTTACAGAATTAGAGAATTTGTAGATCTAAAAATTACCAGAATATTATTATTACATAACTGCATTGCTTCCCAAGTTGGGCTTTCATTTTTCGATAAAAGGAATTTCTATTAAAAGGGGTTCATATGCTAGAATTTTTTACTAAATGTTTTTTCAAATTTATTTATAATTACAAAGATATGCCGATCATCAATATCGATAATGGTAATCCTGTTCGCGTTTTATGTAGAATTCAGTTAAAGTATTCAGAAGAGCATACAAAAACGCTATAGAAGTTTTTGAATTCGTCTCACTTTTACAAAACATATGATTTCATTAATTTTAAAGCAATTATCAGTAAAAGTAATGTAAGCTTTTAATTTTGATTTTCCTGCAAAAAATATATATATTAAATTAACAAAATAAGTTACGTATATAAATATTTATTGGTTTTTTTATTTAACTAAATATTTTTACTTCTCTTTCCACGAATCTTTTCATTTCTTGGATAAATTCTCTTATTTTCCTCTTCTTTCTCTTTTATAAGAACATATGTTTTTTGTTTATGATTGGCATCATTGTTTTTAGCCATAAAGCAAAAACTTGGCATCATTTACTCTCTGTAAAGTGCATTCAGAACATTTATAATTATTGATATATTAATTTTTAATACATTACGAGTTCTTTTAATTCAATTATTAATTTTTTATCTTTTTTCTTATTTATCTTGCAGGTATGTTGATGGCATTACCCACCAGGTAACAGCAATTATAACAAATTATAATATTCCTGCTTACATAGCAGAAAATGCATTATTTTATTTATTTTATTTATTCATTTCATATACATGTAAATAAATTTATTGCATATTAGTGAAGGCACAGGGTAACTTAGATCTTATGTGCCTTTTTTGAAATTTTTACCAACCCCACGTGGATGGGGTTTGGACCCATATATGCTGACTTGCTAGTGATACTCTTTAGCAAGTTGGTCGGATTTCGGAAGTTTTTTATTTCATTTTTTTGCGTTTTTTGTTTTTGTCTGTTTTTCTTTTTGCTTATTTTTTTAATTTCTTTCTATTTCGTATTTTATTTTTGTTTTTTTTTCTTATTTTGTAAAATATTTCCTTCTCTTTTTCTCATTTTTATTTATAAAATTAGGATTTTAAATGCTCTCTGACCCTTCGTTAGAACATAATTTATTGAAGGATTTTTTTTTTAACATGAACGTTCGTGTAATTATGTGATTTTCAAGTTAAAACTATTTCAGACATTGTAACTTTTGATTGGCTTCTTACATAAATAAACAAGATAAAGAAGAATAAACTTCGAGGAGGATTCACGATTTACTCCTCCTTACTAGATGTGGAGAAATTTACGTTTAAATTTTCTTCTCATTTTTATTGTAGATCTCGTATCTCTTTCAATTTTTTAATTCAATTTTGAAGCGATCACTGTTACTTTGTAAAATTGTTCTAAAGTGAGAAAAGCGTATGAAAAAAAAAAATATAGAGAACATCTTGAAATAACGAAAATTTCAAAACCTTATTGTAAGAAGTCATTATGGTTGAAAGTTTAACAAAAATATTAGATTCGATTTGTAAAAGAAACGTTCTTTCTAGACGATTAGCCATTAGACAAATTTGGGCAGTTTTACAAATTATTGGCTCGAGATAGATGGAAAAGCAGGTACAAAGAAGTCGTTCTAAGCTTTCTTATTTATTACATCTTATGGTTTTCTTCAAGTCTACTCTTAAGTAACTTAAAAGCTTAATAATTTATAAATTTTTCTTTATGCGTTCAATTTACAGCAAATTTTAAAAGCATTCTCATGTTATGTTTCTTTAAAAACTATTTTTCTTTTAATTTCTACAGAAATTAAATTCATTTTCTTTTCTGTCTTTTTTTTTTTTTTTTTTTTTTTTTTTTTTTTTTTCAGCAAAACATATTTTCCTTTCCTTTGTGTTCCTTATTTTAAACTTAAAAGTAAACTGGGTCTGGTATATATTTTAAACTTACACTAGTAAATACACGTACTAGGCATGTACATACACACATACATATACAGATTCACTAGCAAATGCTTTGTCATGTCTATCATTAATGCCAAACACGCGCCATATACAACAACAATTCTTGCGAAACATTAAACTAACAATAAAATTGCGCTCGTACCCGAAAACAACCTCTATGTAGCAGCAAGAGAGATGATTAGAAAAAAAAAACACAATTTTTTTTTTCTTATATACATGTTCGAGCATGTATAAAGAAGAATATGTTAGGAAGCAAAGAGAGAGGGTGGGGTAATAAGTTTTTTTTTCTCCACAAAAATTATTGTCGTCATATGCGATCTTGTTGCTATAGGTGAAGTGAAATGTCTATGTGTGGCTGTTATACTTTGACAGTTTACAATTATAAATAACTGTATATGTGTTTATGTATGTGTTAATCATATATACATAATAAAGTATATGCAAAACTTTTCTAAAATGGATTCACATATACATGTACCTATGCATGTGTATAATATATAAGTATGGATGTGTATGTGTACCAAATATGGGTTCACTTTTTGAATAACAGCACTGACGAGAAATAACTAAAGAAGTGAAAAATGTATGAAAATTCATACATGTTATGTACGTGGCTACACATATCCATACAGTGTAGTATATAATATATTTATTTATACATATACACACATATATATACATACATACATACATACATACATACATATATATATATATATGTATGCACGTATGTATGCATGTATGTTTGTATGTATTACATGTAGATGAAGACTGGAACGAGACGACAACAAGCACGACTACGACATCAACGAAGACTAATAAAATTGCTAGACAGGCAGACAGCAAGTAATTGTGACGGTGGTCGTCGTTATCGTAGTCATGGTGTATGTATATGTTGATGGCCGTAACGATGACGGCAGTATAGTAGAAAGCAAAAAAAAAAAAAAAGAAAAAAGCAAAAAGCTTGATACGTATATATACACGAGTCTCTCTAAACCTCTTCGCAAACTCAAAAAACTTTTTTTTTTCTATGTCCGTACACACACGCATATATATAAAATAACAAACAAACACATGTATCCCCTCCTCGCTGTTCTTCTTCTGGCATGTGTATGCATTTCTCTATATGCGCAGAGCGGTTAAGGACGAGTAATTTTGTTGTTTTTATTTAACCCACCGCAACACAACCTACAGCAACAAAGTTTGAATGAAACGTTTCTTGATATTTTTCCTCTTTTCAAGTTAAGTCTAAAGAGATTTTCATTTATTGCTACGTTAGGTTGGAATTTGGGGGGCAATTTCATCCATATGCTGCAGCCTAAAGAGGGGTTGAAAAGTTTCTGCTTCTTTTTATATTTATACGTAGAAATTTGTTGCGTGTTTGCGTCTGTGTGTATTTCGGTGTGTATGTATAGGTATCTGTATACATGTGGATAAGTTTGCATTGAAGTGTGTGTGTGTGTGTGTGTGTGTGTTGTATGTATTTTATCTCTCGTCGTTTTATTTGCTTTGGCAAACTTTTTCAGTTGCTTGTTTGTGCTTCTTCTGCTTTTTGCAGTCTTTCCGGTTTCCGTTTCTTTTTTTTTTTTTTTTTTTTTTTTATTATCTATTTGTGTGCCGGGTGTGCCATATACACATTCAACCGAAGAAGACAGGATACAATACAAGCAAATTGGAAAAACGAATACGAAGTGCAAAGAGTAGGGACGAGCGTAGGGAAATAAAAAAAAAATAAAAAGAAGGAAAGAAAATAAATTTAACCTTTTCTTCTTCTTTAGTTTCAGATGAAAGTTTGCGCGACATATCCACTATAATATCTTATCATTGCCTCTTACTTTTCTGTTTGTCTCAAGGGTGCTTACATGTGCTGGTACTGCTGCTGATATATTCATTCTTAGTCAGAGTTTTCAGTTTTGTTTTTGTTTTCTTCTTTTTTTTTTTCTTTTTTTTTTTTATTATTTCTCCTCTTCAATCCTAGACTTCTCAAGCACACATTAGTTCACTGCAAAAAAAAAAAAAAGAAGAAAAATGTAAACCTTAAAAGCCATTCGGGTTTCATGTTTTTATAGTATATTGTCCTACCCTTACCTAATACTATTTGGGTTGATGATGATGGGAGTGAGAGAGATTTTATTGATTTTTTTCTTTCTCTCTATAACTTAGAAAAAAAAAGAAAAAGGAATCTGGAGAAAATAAAAACTGGAGGAAAACCCAAATAAAATTAAACAACACACAAACAACATCGTCATCGTTATCGTCAACAAAAGCATTTATTTTTATTTATTTATTTTATATTTTTTCTGCTTTCTTTTTTTCCCGCTCTAACAAACCCACCACACTCCCACACCTGTAAGCTGTTAAATGCATTCTCCTACTTGCACATATATATATATATACCTGATATATACATATGAATGCAAATATGTATATATAAAATTCTGTTCAGAGGTTTAACATTAACTGTTGGCAAGCCGTCAGTCTGTCAGTTCGTTGGATAAATAATCAGCAACATAAAGCCTGGCTCAGCTGTTTACTGACTCTTTGTTGATGACAGTTCTCGTTGTTATCTCTTGTATTATACTTCGTTTGTGCAAATGTGTAGGTATACGCAAATATATATATATATATATATATATATATATATGTATGTGTGTGTGTGTATTGCACATGCATCAATGTATTCGTTTTTTTCTCCCTTGGGTTTTTTTTAATGTTTTCATTATTTTCGAGTCTGAAAGTATTTTATATACTTTTACTGTGCGCCTTAACGACAATCATTTTGTGTTCACCACTTGGGCGACTGGAATGGCTTACGAATACATTTAATTATTGTCACCATTATCCCAACCAAACGAAATCATTATTCCTTTGCTTTATTTATTTGCATTAAAAAGTACTGATAGCACTAAAGAAATCTTTAAATAAAATATGTTTCTTTTCAATTTCTTTTTTTTTTTGAAAATTGTATTAAAATTTCATATTTTTTTAGTTGACTTTGTCAGCTAAATATTTGACACAAATATTATTATTATTATTATTATTATAATTATTATGTTCCTAACTGTCCTTCTAGTAATTTTATTTTCATGAAACTCATTCAATGTCGTTATAACTAAGAGCTTTTCAGGTCGTTTAGGATTGTTTTGCCAAAATCTAAATGATGTGTACAACTTCATCTCAAGATTGGATTCTTTAAATACCATGAAAACAATTCTATTTAATACGTACGTTGTGACTATAATCGCGCAAACAACGCATAGATTTCAAATAAAAGTCTGCCCGTTTAAAGCTTTACCTGATGGAAGGAATTTTCTACATTCTCTACAACGCAACAGTTGAACAAAGTTTGGTATTACTGCTTTTTGATTACAAATAGGAACATCTCTTGATCAGCTTAAATTCTCTTGATGATCTTATCCTGTCCCTTTGACGGTCAATTCATATTTCGTGGGAATTTTTACGAAAGCAAAAAGTTAAAACTTTACTTTTTTCTTTTGATCAATTTTTCCTATAACTTCTTCATCTATATAAAGAAAAACAAGTCAGAAAAATATTTATTACTTCAAACCGATAAATTAAATTGAAAAGTATTTTGCTAAATAAATGGACGTATCAGTTAACTGAGACGAGGATCGTGTTTGTGTTCGCTCTTTGAGAGACGTACGAATCAGGTTTTTATATCAGTGCTTATTATACAATCTTTTGCAACATCGTGGACTTCGTTACACATCGTGAACTTGTTTACGAATAAATCGCATCGACTTACGAACTTGGCCCGTAGCCCTCAATTATTAATATGCTAAAATGTCAAATCTTCCATTAGCATTTTTATGCCCACCACCGAAGGTGATGGGTATATTTCATTTTGTCATTTTGTTTATAACTTTCAGAAGAAAACTTCAGAAAATATATGTATTCTTGTTCACCGTCAAATATAGGATTGATTAAGGCATGTCCCTCTGTCCGTCTGTACAATATCTGCGGTAAATGTTCCCCTGGCCCCAAAAATAGAGATATCGGTTTCGAATTTGGCAGAAACTTTAGAAGTTCTTTCACTTACGTTGCTTTTGAAAATGGGCCATAGACTACGCCGACAGTATAAGCTGAAAACACGCCTGTTTTCTGGCCGGTATTCACGGTATTCCATAAAAATAAAACAAAATCTGTTACGCCCACTCATTGACATTTAATTTCCCATCTCTCCCCCCACCTCGCCAACACATTTCCCTTTAACTTCTCCCTCCAAATCTCTCCTCAACTTCTCCTCCCAACTCTCCCCCACCACGCCTCCACCACGCCCCCACCTCT
>KK351013.1:4613993-4647718 GCA_000671755.1 Glossina brevipalpis
CCTCCCCCCTCCTCTTCTTTAAGATAGATGTGATAGGTATATAAAAAATTCAGTACAGCAGAATATTATTATCTTATTTGTTCATTTTCAAGTTACATGCAGAAGAAGAAAATCAAAATCGCGCTTGACTAAGTCAACTTGATCAAGAATTAATATTAGTCTAGAGGGACTTTGATGTCAAAAATGGAAGAACAAATTTAGCGTACTCTTATTTTTCGTAAGTTTCTCAACTTTAATGAGAGCACAAATTGCAAAAAAAAAAAAAAAAAAAAAAAATCGATTTAATTTCCAAGTAATTTTTTTTGTTTTTTTTTTTTGTGTAGAAGTACTTCTAGGCTATGGCAACTCCTATATATATATATTTATTTAACGGTTTATAATTAAACCATGTTTAAGTTTAATAGAGTTGGTGGCTGTCAATCCATTACACTTTCTGTACACTATTGTATGTTATGGCGCTAATGTTGTTGTTACTGTTGTTGCTATTTTTTTTTTTTTTATATCGAAATTAACCGAGAACTAAAGTAAATCTTTTAAAAGCTAAGTGTAGTATAGTAAGAAACAGAAAAGTAGGTTAATACCAGGCCACCATTTGCCGAATAGACATCAAAGAAATCTTAAACAACTTACCAGCAGCAGCAGAGCAGAATAGAATTGAATCCCAAACAACATTCAATTAAATTTTTAATCATGTAACTAACAAAAAAAAAAAGAAAAAAAAAAAAGAACATGTTGTTTAACAAATTTATGATACATTGTAGTAAGTTAATGTCTCTTTGCAAAAAAGCAATAATCTGAACGGTAATTTAGTCGATATTGTTGTCGTTTTTGTGTTGTTGTATTAAACTAACTAAAACACACGGGAGCGTGAGCTTTAAACAATTGCCAGCGAATAATAGTAATAAACATTGACAGTAGGCAAAGTATAAATGTACGGAAGCCGCGCTAAAAAGATTATAAAAGTAATTTATGAAAAACTAACAATAATAACAACAACAACAACAACAACAATAACAACAAGAATAGCAACAGCAACAAAGTTAACAATAAGAACACATGATCAGAAAAATGATTAAAAAAGAAGAACCATCAGCACCGCCAACACACCAAGCATTTTGCTATGAATTTACTGAACAAGAAGAAGAGGAAGAAGAAAAATAAGAAGAAGAAGAAGAAGAATAAGAAAAGACTAAGAAGAGCCGCATATATTTTTGTGCATGTATGTATATGTTTATGTGTATGATGTAGTTTTGTGTTTGTTAAAGAACCGTCACCGCCGCCGCTTTGATGACTTTCAAGGTGCTAGTTGGTGCTGGAAATTATTGCTACTCATACTCATACACACATGCTTACGTATATATATATACATCGGTTTAGTGCTGTAAACTGTCAGTTTTCTGTATTTTAACTGCTTTGCTACTGTTAGTTAATGGTGTTAGCCAAAGATCGTTACGGCCAATATCATGATCATAAACTTCATTATCATAACATTTGTATTTAGGAGCAGTTAAAGTTTTTCATGTTTTTGTTGTTGTTGTTGTTGCTGTTATATTCTTTGTTGTAACGTTAATAATGATAATGACGATGAGGTTAAGATTGCAAACAACATCTAACAGTCAAACCATTTATAAATTTTTATTTACTTGTATGAGTTGGCAATTGTAGACAACGTTTTCTATTTTATTATTATTGTTGTTATTGTTGCTGTTGTATATAGTTTGTAGTTACCTTCATGATTTAGCCAACCAGTAGCGGTAAACGCGAATCAAATACTCATAAATACAAATAAGCGAAGAAACAAACTACTACCAATAGACAGACAGACAGACAGACAGACAGACAAACCAAGAGATATTTATATACATATATATACAAATCATTTATGGTTTCTAGGTTGACCGTGCTTCTTGTGTACTGTACGTACGTGAATAAGCAAAGGCCGCGTCATTTGAGTTTTTGGTTAAGAGAAAATTAAAAAAAAAAAAAAAAAAAAAAAAAAAAAAAAAAAAAAAGGAGGCGGCATTTTGTCTAATTTTCACAATCAACTCAAACCGAAGTATAAAATTATTCACACACACACACATACACATGTACATAAATAGATACAAACAACGCATCAACAATCACTACTACTACACGGTAGTAATAATATTTTCTTTTAACTTTGTTAAATTAACCCAAAGATAGTTGAAGATTTCTATTAAATATGGTTGCAGTCGTAGTCGTAGTCGTCGTCGTCGTCGTCGTCGTCATCGTCATCGTCATCGGCGTCATCGTTTTCGTCGTCATCATCATGTTTTTATTTTTCTAGCGCACAGCGTTTCGTTTATTCGGTTTTCATCCATTAAAGTTGTTTACACTTGATCGTTGTTATTTTTGTTCGGTTGACTGCTTAAGCTTTTAAAATCGTGTGTGAGTTGGCAAATTTGCTGTTAATGTAGTTGTAGTTGTTATCTATTGTTATTGCTATTTTCTAACTTTTTTCTTGTTTTTTTTTTTTTTTTTTTTCTAATGCTATGCGTGCTTATCTTGATAGTTTCTGACAAGCGGCAATCCGTAAATCGGCTAAGTCTACAGGAAGTTCATTAATGAATTTATGCTTTTTTATGTTTTTACATATACAACATACAACAATGTATTCATAACTGTGTAGTAGACATGTATACGTGAAACTTATACCAGAACGTTAAGAAACAAAAAAACAAAAAAATAAATGAACTTTTTTTTTTTCTAAATCAAGTTAAACATCAGATTTCACCGTTCATCTTTCCTTAATGCCTAATTAGCCGGGCAATGATTTCGAGTCTTCCATGAGAATATTTGTGAGATGTATTTTTTCTTTTGTTGTTATAAAGAATTTTAAAATTTAGAAAATTAAATAAACCTTTAAGTGAGAGTATCCTTAACCTTTATGTTAAGCGTCGTTCTTTTAGAAAAATAATTTTTTGATTTCTTTGAAATTATAGAACAATTCTCATAACATCCGCAAATTATTTAGATTTGGTTTGCGATCACTTTATTATAATCGTTCTGAACATGAAATAATTTGTATTCGCCTTAAAGCAAATGCTTGATAGTCATTCCCTGAAAAGTAATATTTTCGAATTACGAAACATTTCTTTTGATCGATCAACCTGGTCCTAAGAACATCACCTAAGACATCTTAGGACAACATCTTAGGACAACATCTCATATTGGCTGCAGCTTAGAATTTTTTAACTTATTTTGTTCATGCTTGTACGTGCCTCGAGTTCGGACCCTTTTCTCATTGAACTTTTAGATAGTCTCCATAAAGGTTCTAATAGTATATTCTAGGAATTGTAAGTAATTTTTTTTTGCGGACACGAACTTTTCAAGGCTGTTTTCGAAACGGATGCTGAATTTGATCGCGCTGTTTTTTCGTTAAAAATATTTTTTTAAAAATAAAAAAAAAAATAAAAAACCCTTCATTCATGGGAACTAAGTCGAAGCCTCTTTTTGATCCCACGTGATAGTCTTAAGTTTATCTTATATATTATAAGGGGTTAGTTTTAGGAGTTCAGTTTAAATCATCACGGAGTAAACAAAACTTTCGCCCAGTGAAATAACTGTAAAAATAAGAGAAAACAATAAAGTACTTAGGGTAAGGTAAGAGAGCGTACTATAAAGAGTCAAAGTGATTAGTTGTCTATTTAGCAAAGAAAATGGACTGATAATGACGAATCAAATAATGAAGTGACAATTGCAACGTAGTAAAGAAAAAAGAATTCAACAAAATTTGAGATTTTGTTTAAGGTGAATGACTGTGGAATGTGAAGAAGATTAGAAATCTCTCCGAAAGAATGATTGTATGGGCAACCGTAAGGATTAAGAAGGGTCCGGTTAGAGAATTGATTGAATGTTCTTGTGGTATTTTAAGTGAAAACTTGGTGGAAGTAGGCTTGTAAGCAGTCCGTAAAATATAAATATTTTTGCAAGGAACACGTAAGTGGGCGTTTTGCTATACCACCGCAAAGCAGCATTGAAAGTACTCTCCATCGCTAATCACTACTGATTTCCATCTTCTAAGGACAAATGAAGAGCAGAAACCTTAGCAAAGACTAAATTGCTTCCAAAAAAGTAATTTTTTGCATCTTATGGTAGAGCACATTAATTTTTCAACAGTTTCTTCTTCTTAGCGGCAATTCAGTTCAATTTTGAACATCAAACAAAATAATAACCAAATTTTATTTGCAAACATAATCTCTTACGAACAGAACAACAACAACAATGGTGCACAGCATTGCGTAGAAAATTTACTAACTTCCGCCTATTTGAAGGGTAATACCATTGTAACAATCTGAGAAGAAAAGACACAAGTTCGACCATTTTCTTGATATGGAAGTAAAGATAATAAAATATTTTTTTTTTTTTTTTTTTTTTGTCAATAACAATAATATTTGAGGAGTTTATTAAGCAAATATTTATAAACATTAAACCAAAAAAAGATAATTTCGGAAAAATATTCAAAAAGGGCAACACCACTGCAATTCTTTGAAGGCATCTTTAGTTTAAAGACCTCAGTGGCAAGTGCTGTCACTGACACAAGTTTGATTTAAAAAAGTAAGCAAAAAATCATCTGAATATATATATATATTTTTTTTTTTTTTTTGCAATTAATTTTTTAATTATTTTTCTCCATTAGCTTGCAATCTCAGGACCATAAAAATGTTTGTTCTCCGAAGATTATATGTTCGAAAGTTCGTCTTTTTCGCTGTATCTATCGCAGAAGAGAATCGTGTGTGTGTGTTACACTTGAAATGTTGCGAAATGACAGAGAACAGAAAGTAATAGACGAATTCTCATATTCACCTTCAAAAACTTAATTCTAAATTTTTAATTTTTCGACAAAATCATTAAAAGTTTTCATATCATTCTTAGTCTCACTCCCTATCTTATCCTACTTAATGATCGTATCAATGAAGCTATCCTAAGCTTAAGTTATTTTTATTTGAAAACTCTTTTAAACGAACTTAAATACAATCTAAAGAAATTTTTTTTTAGTGCATTAGAGAAGCTGGAAATCAACTGTTAAGATATCACTATAGCTACGAGTTCCGATTCATTTGACAGACAGTTTTCTCGGAATGCTTGAGATAAAAATCGAAATCTCAAGGGAAAAACTTTTTTGCAGGAAATTAATTTTTTTACCGCTATTCTAGGAAGGCTCGAAGTGTTAATGAATTTTTTTTTTTTGAAAACTTTACAGCGTTTGGCGTTGATTGTCCTTAAGCTTAGATTTTCAATTTATGGGTTTCCGGCAAAGTCTTATAAACGGCAAAATATTTGATTCTGTTAAAGGAGCCGAAAAATATTTTACGATACTTTTTTCGTTTCTTTTCAAGAGAAACCATGCCTCTTTCTGCATCTGAAAAAAAAGAAATAAGAAAAGAAAAACCAAGCAGAGAAACAGTTGTAACGATTAATGGACACAAATGTTATCGATGAAGTGAGTACAAATATTAATTAATTTTATATTCCTGAGTTTTGAGTGATTTTATTGGCTTTCTTTCTCTCGAATAGAAGTTGTCTTCTATTAAATCATGTTTTTTCCTTCGAATTTATTTCGAAATTATTATTAAAAAGCCAGGTTTCAGAATCCTATGCATTGTGTAAGACTTTATTCAATAGAGAGTTGACTTTTAATGCAAATCTTCTTCATATTGTTGCAAAATTAATTTAATTTAAGTTTTGTAAAATTACGTGATCGAAACAACCAAATTTATAAACAATATTTATATATATATATATATATATATATATTCATATCTCAAATCAATTTTGTGGTGTTGCTAAACTTTATAAGGTTGTGCATAACATATTCTTTAGTGTGATATATATGCTGCTCTCTTTAACATCTAATCATAGTTTGCCAGGAGACAAAGACATTATTCCTTTATCTTACGACTTTTTAATCATTAAACATTAAATTTTAATGTAAAAACTATTAGTTAAAAGACTTAGGGTTGTAAATTAAAATTCATATCCAATAGAAACAGATTTTATTTGCATAGAAAATTAATTGATTGACCAGCAAATCAAGGTTAAGTGCGAACAATTGTTTGAAATAAATAAATAAATAAATAAATAGATGCAAATTCCTACAAAACAATGAGAAGTGAAACAAAAATCTTAAACATTAGTATGCATATATTTATTTAATTATGGAAATAACATGATATAATCAAAAAATTAAGTCCTTTAGAGCAAGTTGAAATTTCTATTTATGATTTTTCTATAAAATTCTTTATCCGCTAAAAATTTTGTTTAATAAAAATATTGCTTTTTATGGGTTTTATTTTTTTTTTTTTTTCTAAAACGTCCAAGCGATACCATAGAAACATAAATAAATACAAATACGTCAGCATATTATTAGAAAAGGACATAAAAGTAACGTTTACAAGGGATATGAAAACGACAGGAAAAAAAAAATGTCGTAAAAATATCAAAGTTCACATCAGCTATTTTTCCCCTCTATCATCTCATCACAACAACGTTGTCAACACATTACATTGGGGCAGAAATAAATAAAATAAAAATTCATGAAGAAAAAAAACAAGAAAAAAAAAACAGACACAGGATAGACAATGTAGTGGCAGACAGAGGGACAGACATTGTGCTAAAAAGCCAACCATTGTAAAATTGACTGTACTGTTCGTTTGCTAATAAACAAAAGTGATTTAGATGATGGTATGTGTAAGCTTATTTCTCTCTCTCTCTCTCTCTCTCTCTCTCTCTCTCTCTCTTTCTCTGTCTTTCTCTCTCCTGTCTATATATAAATATATGTAGGTATGTATATATGTATATATATGTATGTATGTATGTATGTATGTATGTATGTATTTATGTATAGATGTGTGTATGTGTGTGTTTTATGATAAAAGCAATTCGGAAACCGTGTACATACACACGCAAATAGTTTTGAATGCTATATATAGCAAATACCAGCAATAGTAGTTGTTATAGTAGTAGTAGTAGCATAGTGAATAAATGAAAAGCTTACGGGCTTGACTCACTAACACTATCATCGTTTACCGCCGCCCATAACGTTACCGTTTGCCAGTTTTCTTTTATATTATAATATATATCCAACGCTTCTGTTCGTTCGCCTTACTTGTTATTACTTTTCTGAAGGCCATACAATGAACCTTTCAAAGCGCACATAAGGATATAAACACAGTTAAAGCCTACAAACATAACCACATAGTTATAAATACATATACATATATATATATATATACATATAAAAAAAAAGAAAAAAAAAAACTATATGCAACTTGTTATAAATGCTTTGCTATTCAAAATAATGAAATAAACCGTTAGTCAGTCAGTCAGTATATGTACAAGCTTTCACTGCTAATGGCATAAAGCCCAGGATTATATTTACACTCTCTGTCATATATACCTACGTGCTTATATATATATATATACATATAAAAAAAAAGAAAAAAAAAAACTATATGCAACTTGTTATAAATGCTTTGCTATTCAAAATAATGAAATAAACCGTTAGTCAGTCAGTCAGTATATGTACAAGCTTTCACTGCTAATGGCATAAAGCCCAGGATTATATTTACACTCTCTGTCATATATACCTACGTGCTTATATATATATATATACATATGGATACATATACGTATATGTGTGCGTGTATATGTACATATATACATATATTTATATGTATACATACATTCAGAAAATTTGTTGTGTATGCTCTTAAACAGAAAGCCTCCTGTGAAAAGTGTATGTTTTTCATGTGTTTGTATATATTACCTAACAATCTCTGCATCAAGTCGTATTTCTTTTTTTTTGGTTTTTTTTTTTTTTTTTTTCGTTTATGCTATGGTGTCATTGTTGGTGACGACAACAATGCTGGTGATGGAAAATGATCATCATTATCATCATCATCATCATCATCATCATGATATATGATGAGAATGATAATAATGATGATGATGTCCCATCAAGGACACTTAGCTTAGTTGTGTATATTCACAGCACGCTTTTAAATGTATTCTTATGTTGTCTTCAAGTGGCGTAAACAAAAATATATTCATGTTTCTCTTCTCTTGTTTTTTTTTTTGTTTTGTTTTCTTTTTTATATTATAAATGTTGCGTGTGGTGGTGGTGGTGTATGTTCCTCTCAGTATAGCCTTTTCACAGAGTCTTTGTCCAGTTGTCAAGAGTAGGTTGACGTTCTTGTTGTCGTACAGAATTAGATAGAAATTTACACGTGCCGACATTTCATTGCTTTTTGTTGAAAGGCCTTTTTTTTATATAATTGCACTTAACTGGAAGAAGAGAAGAGACTCTGACTTGACGTGACAAGCAAGAAAACTCTTAAAAATATTTAAATTTTTAAAAAAGTTAGAAAGAGGATACCTTTGATAACTAAAATGATTTAAATTTAATGTTTGCCCATTAAATTTATATTGCGGAAGCTTTCTGATAAACGTAATGATACCTATACATTCCTTCCTTACACATTCCTTAATATCACCCAACAATGTCAACAATACTTTGGAAAATTTTTAAGTAGAAAATTCTACATTTCTAGAAATGAAATGAGTGAATTTTTGCTTATCTTCTACAACAGGAAAAGCATAGTGACATTCGGTACTTCAGTTATATTTTTAAAAGCGAAAATACTTCAGTGTTCAATTGCCTGAATTCTATCTTCATCTCATTCCCTGATAACTTTATGATTTTTAAGGCGATCAAATAGGTCTTATAATCTAAGCGATCATAAAAAATTGCCCGTATATTAGTTTATGTAGACAAATGAATTCATTATATAGTAAGCATCCTTGGGGCCCTGTTGCAAAAGTGTATATAAAAATGTATACGAAAAAAATACTGTATTTAAATTTTTTAATACCTCAAGCACGCTAGTGGCTCCATCGTGCACTCATTTTCTGGCTGGAGTTCGGAAATTGGACTTAACATTAACCAAGGAAAAAACTTAGTGTCGTTTTTTCTTAACAAATGTTTTTAGAACCGGTTATAATTTTGCTAAGACAAATCTTATCAACGTGTTTAAAAGGCGATAGTGCGTAGAAAGGGAACCTGAGCTCTTTAGTCCTATATAAACCAAAATTCTGAAAAAAAAAGTCACTATTTATTAAACTATAACGCTTTACAAGCTACAAGCTTGTGAAAAAATTGGTTCCGTTCGTAAAGATACCTTATCAAAAATAGTAGCAAGCAAAAATGAGTCGCTAGTTTCCATTCCTGAAATTTTTGCATTAAAGACGGACCGTGAGTTCTGTCTTCACTTTTTCGTCTAGAAACTACTGCACTAATAGTGTAAAAATGCAAATTTGTCGAAATGGCACATATTGGGTTTAATAAACTTTAGCTAAAATAGAACCAAAAATGTATTTAATTTTTGGTGAAAAAAATCCAGGATTACCCGATATTTTCCGTATTTTATGATTTTACGAAATGCAAGCTGATGAATTTGAAGTTGATCTAATTTATCTAGCATCTTTCAATTGAGTGTGTCGTTTTTCACGCAACTATTATTTCACGAATAATGTGTTGAAACCCGCAAAAATAAATGTCCTCCATATACATAGCATGAATTGCAGTCCAAAACCAATCACTTAGCATTGTAAGGTTGGAAAGGTCGAGTAATTTTATCTAAAATTTTTGTAGTAAATTTTCACCATTTCAAAGCATTATTCGAACGTGTATTTATCCATACCTGAAATCCTCTGTATTTTTTTAATTTTCTTTTTTCTTTATTTTTTTTTTTTTTGCAGGATGTCATTGCTATGACAGTTCAAATATAGCGCGATATTAAAAATTTTTTGAAAAATCTTTTATATACATAAATATTTATTTAATTGCATTATAAAGGATGTCTTTAGGTGTTTGCAAAACAAATCATAAAATGTATATTCTTCAGGTTTGGGTTGAAAATAAAACGTGAAATAATATTAAAAACTTCTTCAGTCAAATCTAAGCATTTTTATTATATCCACCACTCAAGGATGGTGATACTTCGGGGGATGTTTAGTTAAAGCGTTTGCAACACTCAAAAGGAAGTTTCCGAGATCTTATAAAGTATATACCTTCTTGATCAGTGTCAAATTCTGACAAGTCTCTCGGTCTGTGCAAAGTCTGTGGTAGACGTTCTCCTGGTCGCAAACATGAAGATATTGGGTTCGAATTTGGCGGAAACGTTGGAAGTACTTGAACGCAGGTTGGTGTTGAAAATGACCCAAAATCGGTTAAAGGGCACGCCCACACCACAACATAGATTGAGAACACCTCTGCTTTCGGAAGCAAAAAAAAATTGAAAATTTATATTGGTTACTGTCGATGTCAATAAATAGTTTCGTCTATGCTGTGATTTGTCCAGCTAAAGATTATCATACATCCATGACGATACGAGTTGGATCACGACCACTGTCTAGGAAGCAGCTGTTCACGTTTAAGCAATTAACTTCTAACGTCTTTAAGATTCGTTTCTTAAGTCTTGTAATTCCCTGGCTGGTGAATCCTTCTAAAGGCATACCAGTGAAAGGAACAGTTTTTTTAAAATGCCACCTTGGCCTGAACATTCGCGTTAACGTGTATCTTATTTCTCAACTGATTGTATTCAGATATCAAGTGTACTTTGAGATCATTTTTATTTTAAGTCGAGATATTTAAAAGTTTGAAAACATATCATATTAAAATATCGAAAATATTCCACATTTATATATTAATGTATACAAAAATTAATTTAAATCCATCTATTAGAAAACGGACCGAATTAGTTTTTATTTCTAAATTAAAAAAAAAGCGCAAACGAAGATATAAATAGAAATAGAAGTGAATGTGTGTGTGTGTGCGTATGTTTAGTTTGTTTTTTTTAGAGATCTGAGTTAAGCAATAGCTATAAAAAATGTATAAAAAATTGTTCTCCCTAAACACTTCACTTTACTTTATATATAAAAGGTTTTTCTGACAAATGATATTGCGTGCGTTCTAAAATTCGAAAGGAACGAACTTAACTTCTAATTGTAGAGTTAAGCTTAAGCTATTTTTATTATTATTGATATTATTTTCATTTTGTAAAAAGCACATATAAAGCTCTACTACTTATGTGTGCAAATTTTTCATAGATCCAGAGATAAGAAAAGAGGAAAAATAGAAAAATAACACCATCTTATCTCTGTGATCGGCAAAACATCAAACGAATTCATATTAAGTAACTCACAATCTCACTGTTTGTCTATGCTTATTTGCTGCTGCTGTTGTTGTTATTATTATTAATATTATTATTATTATTATTATTATTATTGTTGTTGTTATTATTGCTATTGTTATTGTCCATTTGGTCGCCCATCCGTCTGCGTCTATTTTTACACGTTTATGCATTTTTGCTTTCAATATTTTCTATACACATGACTCTCATATACAATCATGCTTAAATGCATACATACAATCTGTATAGCGTCTGTGTGTGTGTGTGTGCTCGTAGATTATAGAAGAAGAAGAAGAAAAAAAAAAGAAGAAAAAAAAGTGTTTCAACTCACATTATAGAAAATGTGCTTTGATCACGAATACAAAGTGTTGTGCATTTAATTTTTTCTTATTCTTATTATTATTATCTTCTCTCACATTCACATTCCATGGGTTTTTTGATCTGTTTGAAAAATTTCCGACATAGAAAAGTGTATTAGGATGAAATGTATGCATTGCTTGCGTGAGTGTATGTGTAGATTACTCTTTTCTTTATTTCTTTTTTTTTTTGCTGTTGTTGTTGTTGCTACGTTTTGATTCTTTGACAAAGTATTTATTTCATTGCGTTAGATTGTATTTGAGTTCTTCTGTTTGTGTGAGTTCATATGTTTTTTGCGTCTAAACATGACAAATGATGTATGTATGCATTGCAACAAATTGTGTTCTATAGTTTCGAATCTACTACTACTACTACTACTACTACTACTACTAGAAGGTACACAATAATGTGTTAATTCATATAAATATTCCATACAGATGGATATGATCAGAAGTCATCAAAAAAAAAAAAAAAAATATGCCGAGAATTTTATCTTTAAGAAAAAAAAAACATCACACAGAATCGATAGACAATTAATTTTCTTAGAAATATAGTTCGCTTCTTAGTATAGGAAGTTGTTTAAGGGAGAGAGGAACGGACACACAGTGTTTGCATTAATACAAACAAAATTCTCTTTTATTTTTTGTAAATGAAAATGACTTTTAAAGGAAAAAATCTCAAAAAATCGAACGTACAAATAGTAAAGCCATTAGAATTGAAAAACCAAAAGAAAATAAGCTTTAAAAAGGGCGTAAATTTTAGTTGCGACTAAAAAAAATTATAAATGAAAAACTTTCCTTATAAATGAAAAATATTTTTCACATTTGTAATTGAAAAAATAAAAACAAAGAGGAATTTTTCGATATTGATACTTTGTGTGGAATTTAACATGACATCGCCATAGGCGAAGTTAAAATATCTCATTTTACGGAATTTAAAAATTTACTGTTATATAAAGGGTGTTGTACCCGAGATTTACTTAAGATTTTAATTTCACCCCATTTGTGCGATAAAATGCAAGTAAACAAAAGAACAAAAAACGATTTGACAGACGGCCGCTTAGAATTAGCTTGGAGAGACTAGAGCTTTGCCTAAAGGAGCAAAGTGTTTCCATTGTTGAGTAATGTGTCAAGAATAATGAAAGTTTGACGGACACAGGTCGCATATCTCCTACAAAATATAGTCGGAATATTGACTTTTACTGATGTTCGATATCGAATATGATAACTTTTTGTCTAAATTCAATGAAATTGATGTGAACGACGTGCAGTTTCGCCAATATCATGTTTTCACATGTGAAAAAAATCAATGAAACGGTTTAATTATTGCTTGCAACATTCATTTCTCGTGAACGCTCTCTCGTTTCGGGGTGTCTTTCTCGTCGTGTCTTTCTGTCATTATGGACCAGCAAAGTCGTGGAAATCATCTGCACGTTGTGCTCTTCCACCTAAAACCCTGTCCTGTGTACATTATGATTCAACAAAAAAATTACAACAACACAAAAATAGCTCTATTTTCTATTTAATTTAAATCTTGTGTAAATTTAGGAACACTCTGCCTATCACAGATGATAGAGCAAAAGGTCTTGCCCTTTAATTCATCAAAATTACGACATATTTTTTTTTTTTAAATATTTTAAACGATTTTATTAAACAACACATGTGCCATTTTAATCGATATCATCCCTTTAGCGTTTTCCTAGTAAGGTCATTATATTACATACAATCAACGTAGAAATTCTGAGATTTCTGACCAAAAAAATTTAAGGTAATTGATCCGATTATGAAAAGATTGGAGAAAATTTTTCACAATTATAAAAAAAATTTGCCTGATTTTACAATGCATTCCCCGATGATTGTATAAATTAAATATGTCAGGAACGTTTTTCATTCATGAAATGTAAGCACGAATACATAACCAACAATGCGAAATTAATTTAACGTTCATTTCAAATGTTGAAATGTGCACAAATATTGGATCAAGGAAAAAGTTCATGGTTTTTTTTTTTTTTTCTTTTTTTTTTTTTTCAATAAAAATTTTAGAGTCAGCGTTAATCTCATCAAATCACATTGTAGCGTGTATGAAAGGTAAAAATGCACTGCAACCTTTAAAAAAAAAATCGGATATTTGTTAATCCAATCGAAGATAGATACTTTATGAAAATAAGATGATATTTAAGAAGAAAACTTATTTGCTGCCAAGTATTTTATTTCAGATTAAAAAAAACGGGAGTTTGAATATAATGTGCCTGAACCATTGTAGCTTGGCTAAGGTTTTAGAACTTTACAGTTCACCGATCTCAAGAAAATCCCTAAATTTTGTGAAGAAAAAGCTTTTATTGTCAGCGAAGAATAATTTACGACAGTGTGTACATGTAGAGAAAATAATAGCATGTAGAGAAAGAAGATATGTAGATTGAACTCGTAAGAAGTCTATCAAAAAAAAAAAAAAAGTTTTGCACCCTAATACTTTGATTTAGAAAGAAATAATATTTAAAAAAATCTTAACGTGTAAAAGTTAATCAGTAAGAAACCTATCGCTAAATGAATTTGTTCTTCTATCAAATTGAAATTCCGAATGAAAAGTGACTTTCTCATTCTCTACCTACTACTGTGTTTTGACGTAGACTAATCTCTGGTTTCACTTACGAGCAAAGGAGAGTGGGAGATAACTATCCAACCTCTCAATTAGTATTGTGTAGTAGCGTTTCCATGGTCAGAACATTACTGACCGGGCACGGAGTTAAGAATGCAATTGTAAAATAAACATGTACCATAGAAATGCCGCGCGCGCCTTTTTTTTCCCGAAAAAAAATTAGATATATTTGTTATAAATGTTTACAATATTTAGGGCTTATCCGTACCTACCTATTAGGCGTAAAAGTTTGAAAGTTCTTGTTAAAAAAAAAACAATAGGAAACAAATGAGTTTGGGATCTTGTATCAAAGAAAACAAACAACCCTTCTATTCTTTCCTTCCTGATTATTTTTATAAAGTAAGTTTTTGTGAAACCTTACTTGAATAGTATGAAAAAAAAAATAAATAATTCTGTCGAATTAAATAATTTTGAAAAAAAAAAAATTGTTTCCATTCAGTGCAAAAATTAATATTATTATTGTAAGGAATGATCGCTTTTGATGTAAGTAATTCAAGCTTACATGTAGGCGGCAAAAGGTTTTTTATCACGCCTATGAATTCCTAAAATAGTTTACGTTGATTATCCAGTAAATAATTTGTACCTTGTAATCGCTTTCTTTGGATGAATATCTATTCAGGCCGTTTTCAAGGAAAAAGTACATATCTTAGTTCGCTGTTAACTGGAGCATAATCTCAATCATTCTTATGGTTTTTAAATAAGAACACAAATGAATTTTTTTTAGAAATTTTTTTTCACTATTTACTCGCAAAATAATTCACTAAAAGCAAATTTAAAGTTTTCAACAGCCAAGCAACAAACAACAGTAATGTTGCATATAATTAAAAAAGTAGTACATAAATAGGATTTTGGTTTCGTCTATTTACTACCGAGCTTGAATTTCAATGACAGAGCAACGACTCGCCGGCATACCCAAAACATCAAACTTAACTAAATGTCTAAAAAAAAAAAAAATTGAAAATAAAAAGAAAAACAAGAAAAAAGAAAAAAGAACTGAAAAAGAAATGGATTTAAACAATTAAAAAAATCTGCGTTTCTTTCAGACCGAAAATTGGTTACCCTTTGTGTAGGATATATGAAGACTTGTTCATAGGTCACGATAATCCCCAGAACATATTCATATATAATTCGAATGATTACTTACACTAACTTTCTGACCAATTACTGTAAACGTTTGAGTACTGCAGATAATTTTTCAGTTACACGAAACTAAGGCCGACAATTGATATACTTATATAAGTATATCTATCATATATGATATCATATAATATCGTATAATATAGTTAGAGGGATGGATGTCCATATCTGCTTACTTTCCCTTAGAATTGCGGACTTTTTAATATTTTTAAGTTACAAAACATTCTCGAACATAACTTAAGACTTATAAGTGACATAATTATATATCTATCACATATGATATCATATGATATCATATAATATAATTGGACGTCTGCTTACTTTCTCTCAGAAAGCTTACTTATTTATATCGTATATGATTGTGATTTCTCTACCTCTTATTCTATCTATCCGTCTTTATTCTCGCTTGCCTTCGAATTTCTTCTTTTCCCCTATAATAGTACTTCATTACTTAAAATAGTTATTTAAGTTTATAAGATTCCTGATATAAGGAAAGCCGGAAAATATGTATGCGTTAGTTCGAAAATTTAAAAGGACCTAAGCTTGTAAGATACAGCATTTTTAATAAGATAAAGCCTTGTTGTGCAAATAAATTAAAAAAATTAATATAACTTTTAAAGAGATAAGACAGAAAAACCTACCAGCCTCAATAGTACTAAGCGAAGCCATTAGTTTTTCTGGTACGTGAAAAGAATGAATGAATGACTAACCCAGATTTTGGTATGGCATCATGCAACGGAAACCAAATCATATGACTAAAAAAGGATGCAATAAGAGAAATGCCACCAGCAACATAAACCAGCAGCAGCAAAAAACAGCATGCCATGCATTCTCGTTGTTATACACACAGTGTTTCAGAAGGGAAAAATAAGGAAAACAAGAATAAATGACAAAAAGTACAACACAGAAGATACTTAATACCAGAAACAAACAAATGAGTGAAAAAGAAAAATTGTGTATGTATATGTGCAGCAAACTTACAGTGGCCAACACCAGTACCACTACCAGTACCAATCGTCAAGCAAACACATTGAAAGTTTTTAGTATTTAATCAATTCAAAGAAGAAAAAATAAAAAATAAAAAATAAATGTATGGATGTATGTATGTGTGTATACGCATAGAAAGAAATAAAGGGAAAAATCATAAGGATTTAAAAGAAAAATATCAACAAACAAAAGACTGAAATGAAAATAAATGGATATTAAAATAACGGTATATATGAACGGTATATGGACTCATCTCACCTAGCGTAGAGATTTTTAACGTTCGGAACTTTTAAATTACGATTCAATTGTTGTTCATGATTGTAGTAAAAACTTGCACAAGAATGTTTTTTTACTGTTGGTACATTGTAAACAAGAACAACAATAACAACAACAAGAACAACAACAAACACATATACCTATATATCTGTGTCCAGTCTGAACTCTATTTCTGAGTCGTTCACCAGCAAGGATTGTGGCATTGATCGATGACACAGTCACGCAATTGAAGCAGAAAATCTGTACCAGTAACAATGAACAAAAAAAAGAAAAAAAAAAAAGAAAAAAAAAAGGAAGAAAAATTGTTATGGCAGCCATTGCAAGTACACAGTTATGGGTACAGTAAATGCTTTTGATTTTTCCTCTACATACATATATGATATATATATATATATATATATATATATAAATGGTCATCCTTTATATAAGACCAACCGCAGCAATGACCGGGTGTTTGCTTATAACGTCACTTGTAATTTATTGCAGACGGTGGTTGCTCGGTTTTCAATGGTTTGTTATTTTGGTTAAGCTTTTGGTCTGTTCAACGTCATCAACATTGCTAACGGAAAGAAATAAATGGTTATGTTGCTGCACTCTACATAACTGGCACGGAATGTATTTCACTTCTCGAAAGCACAAAAAAAAGAGGTCAAAGGAACAGGTATGGAAAGGAAAATGATGTTAATATGTCTTTATGTTGGAAAAAATTTACTAAGAGAAATTGTTGGATTCTTTTCACACGCATTAGATTAAAAAAAAAAAATAAATAAATAAATGCGAAGCCAGAACCAAACTTTTTTTCTTTTTCAATTCAGGCACGAACTTAAAACTTACAAGTAAAAGAAAATTTCATACGATATATATGCCATGAGAATTGTATTCTAATGTAAAAATAATATTTGGTGAATATGTATTATAATACAATATACAATATATACATATATATATATATATATATATATAGATATATGAATATGTGATCTAATCTAAAACATTCTAAGAACCAATCAGTTGGTAAGACTACAAGCATATACAAGCTGAATGTTGGAAACGTTTATCGAGTCTATGCAATACGTGGATGATCAGCTCATATCGACAGCAACTTCTCCCATTTCGCCTATTTTGTATAATTTATTTATACAATTTTGAACTGCGGAGAAATACGGGAGAAGATACAAAGGCTAGTTAGACCAAATTTTTCAATTTGGGCGCAATCGAATTTCAGATGTTGACTTAACTGTTGATATTTTTCAGAATTTAGCGAGTTTTTTAATACAATTTAGAGGCAACCTCAAACCACAAGCAGGGCAACCCAGGTTCGAAAACTGTCTGCGGTGTACAAAGGAGCCATATCAATAAATTGGTATTTAAAAGTTCTGCTTTGGATTAACGTGAGTATTTAATCATAAGACCTTTATTCCATGGAGTATTTAAGCACTAAACTATTTCGACTAACGATAGCTGATGTCCCTAGAAGAGTGGAATGAGATGGCCGTTCTACGCAAAGCTTGCGAGAATTGGACACTGGGTACAGCCCAGATATTTACCATTTGATGAGAGTTTCCCCTTCTAGGATATCGCAACCACCGTGATACATCCGGAACAAAGCATTCTGCAAGCAATGTGTTGGACAAGCTTGAGCCATTTCAAGGAGCCTTCTTATTTCGATAACATGACTGGATTTTCTCTATATCGCAGAAAGTCAATCCTACTATCTTATCTGAAGGGTATTTTGTATTTGAAAAGTTATCGACACAGTGCAGCTATGTAAGTCATGCTCTCACTCCAGACTGCACTGGATAACTAGACCACCACCTAGCCGAATAGCCGAGATCGCAGACGGCGCGGCCAGTCTTTTTCTTTCTAACTAATTTTTTCTTATCACCATTTCACACGAAAACAGATTCTATTTACTTTCTTCTCCTTTTAAGCATTAGAGAAGCGTACTTCTAAAGTTTTCATTTTTTGGCCTAATTTTTGTTAACATAGTAAGTTGACAAAAAAAAAAAAAAAAAAAAAAATGAATCAACCACATAAAACATTGTTCATTCTAGGGTTAATTACAAAACGCAATATAACTCTTTTTCCTCTTTTTAATATTAACAGGATAAAAATTATTTCATCGTTTTCTCTGAGTCTACTTCTGCTCAAAAAAACCACACTTGCCTTACTTACTTGTGCTTCTCAATTTTTCGAATTTTGAAAAAAGTAATTACACTCCATTACCCATCGATTCTTTAACCTACTTTTAGTTTCAAGTAAAAATTCTTTAAAAGAAAAACTTTCAGGTTTAATGTTTCAGACGTTATATATATGTGTGTGTGCGAATATATAGTTATAATGTTAGTCTGTTTGCTTGTTTGTGTGCTTAATAAAGAGATTCAATTAATCTGCTTCTATAATGACTGTGTCTGAAAACGCAATGTTCTAAAATAACGTTAATGTGCACAAACACACAGCGCACAAATGAAGGAAAATGATATTTACGATACAAAAAAAAAAAAAAAATAAAAAAAAGAAAAAAAATAAAAACAAAAAAGAAAGAAAACTACTATATACATTTATTTATGTATTCTGTGTGTACATAATGAAGAGAATGGAAAGAGCAATAAAAATATATAAAAGAAAAATATGCAAAAATATTATTAGTATGTACGTATTTATGTGTGCGTATATATCTATATATATATATATAAGGTTTACATATTGTCTCTGGAGCAGACACTCCTTTTTCGGTATATATTTATGTACATATCTATTATTCCATATAAACGTATATATGCACATGGAAACGTGTATATATTATAGAATCGATTATTTACAGGAATTTTTCTCCCACAAGCCTCTATGCTTTGTTGTTAATCTATATGTATTATATATATATTGTATATATATAAATATATTTATGTGTGTCTGTGTGCTTGTTTATTTGTACATAACACACATTTAAGTGTATAGCTAGCAACGAGATTGTGCTGATGCCCAAAATATATCTATATACAAACACACACACACACATATACACACACATGTATGTATAAACAAATAGTTAAGCAAACACACGCTGTGACAAACTCAAACATTCAAGTTGCACAACAGAGAAAATATGTGTCTGTGATTTTAGGTCGAAGTCAGTCTGGCAGTTTAAGCCAGACAGACTGACCGACTTATTGACTAGCCCTGCAGCGTAACGCAAAACATGCATGCACGCACATGTTTTTATTGTCATTTTAGCAGTTATTTAACGACCTGCCCAGCCACCCACAACCCGACGACACAACATCAAACCTCACTCACTCACACTCATACAAAAATATACCAACGACATCTAAAATGTACTTCCGACCCGGCATACTGGTAGACAATTTATCCAGCTTTTATATTACGTGCATATGCACGTAAGCGCACACACACACACACACACACACACACACACACACACACACACACACAAACTTAAGCATTGTAAAGAGAGTGGAAAAAGGAAAAAAAACAAAAAACCAAAAAAAAAGAGAAGAAAACTAACGGAACATCCGACTAACGAACGAACATAACAACTAACTGACTTAACGAGTGCACAAACAACGAAAGACATTTTACCAACCACCATCATCATACAAACAATACAACGTCCATACGAACGACGTAACGGCAGAATACAAACCATTAAGTTCGTGCAGACGTTAGCCTGAGCTGTCGTTTGTACTCGTTTCCTTCTGATGCCTTTTCTATTTTTTGTTGTTGTTTTTTTTTTTTGTGATTTTGTTTTTAAATATATCTACGTACGTACGTATGGCAAGTATGTATATATATTTTGTAACAATGTTTTGGTTATAAACTTGAGTTTATGTTATGTGCTCTTTTTTTTTTTCTCGTTCTATATTTGAATTTCCGTGCATATGTATATGCGAATGTGTACGCGTTCAATTTATCATTATGTTGGTTAAATGACGTGAATCGGCTTGTGTATGTGTGTGTGTGTGTGTGTCTACTGCATCAGCTGGCGCTGGATGATCGGTTGGGTCTGGGTTGTTTTGTTCCTCCTACGCCCACTTGGAAATTTTGTTCAAAACAATATATATATATATATATATGTATATATATGTGGTGACCTCTTCTGTTTCTTCTTCTTCTTCTTTTTCTTGTTCTCTTTTCACTTAGAGTTTAATCTGTTTTTTTTTTGCTTGTTCTTTTTTCTGTTGTTATATTTGTTGTTGCTTGCTCCGGTTAGACGTAAACTATAGACTTTTTTTTTTTTTGCAAATTTGTTGTTGACGCCACTTGACGCGCCTGTGAACCATGTGTATAGTTGGTGCTGTTATGATTGTTTTATGTGCCTACACATGTACGCGCATATATTCTATAAAACATCGTAGCCGGGGTTGGGCTAGTCTGTGATGTTCAGACTCACGAATATTTAAGTTCATAAACGTTGTTGTTGTTGTGTGTGTGTGTGTGTTTGGCACAGCTCAATTGTCGAACATTATGACGACGCTATTCCGACGCCATGCGGTTTTAAATGGAAAGTGAGTTTTGACACATGCTCCAGCTGCTGCTGTTGTTGATTGCGTGTACACTAAGTACACTTTTGTTATTGTTGGCTTCTGCTTGCTAAGTGCTACTACTACCTACCGTCTTTTTGTTTTTATTTTTATTTTTATTTTTTTTTTTGCTTTTTAGCTAAACAATTTCGTATCGGGTCGTTATTGTTGCTTTGTTCATAAACTAACAGTATTTTTTGTGCAAGTGTTGGAAATAAAAACTCGGAGGATACTTCAATTTAGCAGCTACTCGTGCTAGTGTGCGTGGGTGTATTTAGAAGAAGAGAATTGAAAATCTTCTCCTTTCTGGTTAGAGAAAAGTTATGCAAGTTGATGATGTTATATTTTAATATCCTACTTCAAGGGGAATTTAAGGCACTTTCTCAACAATTTCAACTCAATTTGGCAAAAAAAAAAAAAAAAAAAAAAATGTTTATAAAGAAATTTATGTTAAAAGTTTTAAATTTATTGTTAATATTTTCCATCACATATTGTTCTTAATAAACATATATGAGGAACAAAAGAGACAGACAGAATTTTTACGAGATCTTTCCGTACAATGTCGTCGAATTTGAATCAATAAATTTAGATTCGTTTTATATATAATACGGTCGCTTCATCAAATGAAAACGAGAAAAATATAGCAAAATCATGCTACTAATCCTTGTGTAGACGAAAGAGCAATTTCGGCAGCTATATTAGTTGATTATAAAATCCTTGATTAAATAACTGATAACAATTTTTGAATCGATTTAAGCTTAAGCTTGTCTTATCCTCCGTATATATGTATTTAACGTACAGGTCCGAAATTTTTGATTTATTTTAAGGAAATTCGATATATTAACCCGTTCTAGGCTAACGAAGATCATGAAAAATGCATTCGATTAAATCATAATTTTCGTCATTAAATTAATATTGGGGAAGCTTTCTATGAAAATTTAATTGTCCCCGTACAATATCCCTGTGTAATATCACAATTACAGCGCATTACTCTAGAAAATTTGAAGGTAAAATATCTGGGTTCACAGAAACGAAATGAGTAAACTCCTACTTTATCTTTTGCAACAGAAAAAGTGTAGTAGTAATGGTTGTCGTAAATTTCATTTTCATCCTGAAACCTACAAGCATCTAAATTTTACATTCATCTTACATGAAGCCCTGTGAAGACCATTCAATTCTTCTAGTTTATATTTTATAATGAAGAATTGACTGCATAACAGTACATCTAAATAGATAGATGAATCTTGGCATAAGCTCCCATGGTATTCTCTCTCTCGATATTATATAAATGAAAAAATATTTCATTTAAATTTGCCACTATGATGCTAGTTACCCGAACCTTTGTTCAGATAGGCTTGTCGCCTTAGATGAACCGATGGTCTTCGTTGCTAGTGCTCCTTTTTCTTTAATTGTATGTAAATTAATTTTTATATAATTTTATTAAATAAATAAATTTTTTTTTGAGGACGACCCTACTATTCGTATTCAAAATTGGAAAAATTTTGGCCGCAACCATACAAAGTTATAAGTAATTAAATTTTCATATTTTCCATTTTTTTTTACGTTTTCTAATTATCATACGCTTTAGCCTACCTTATTACCATACAACAGGATAAAATTAACAAATGTGTGTATGTATACCTATGGTAAAATGAATAGTGATGAGTATATAAGATTCGACCCCAGCCTAATATAACTTTCTTTCACTTGTTTTTTTTTTCTCAGATTAATTAAGTTTGAAAAAGGTTTTTCAATTTTCATGTGCTCTCTTACTCTAGGGAATTTATGTCACCTCTTAGCTAAATAGCAAAAACATGTTCTCAAATAAACTGTGATTTTTCTACGTATCTTTTGCTCTTACAATTTTCTTTTGTTTTTGTATTCTATGTCAATTAATTAACGTTGCGTGATGTCAAGTGAAAAATTAATGGAAATATTTAGTTTTCTATTAGTTGAGAGATCACACTTTATATAAACAATTATTTATGTTACGTTATTCTCTTTCTTTATTTTCACGTAATTCATTCCTAAAGATTACGATAGTAAAGATTTTTACTTAGACGATGATACGTCTTCGGAGTCCACTACTGACTAATAAATATAATGATTCGATATTAAATGAGATTTCATTCTAAAAGAATACGTTACTTAACCTTTGCCATTGAACGAGGCATACGATATTTATCTATTCGTCATGTGCGATATGCGTCATGTGTCTTCGGCATATAATAAAAGTTTTGTATATTTTACTTAACTTTAGTGAGACAAATTGTCCGATCTGGCAATAAGAAAATAATTCTCAAAACAAAAAATAAGTCCCAAAATCTTCTAAAGCGATAAGGATAAATCTTCAAATCCTTTAACAGTTCGGCAGTTCGCTCCCGTCTTAATTATTATAATAGATGCCAAGCAATTCTTAAAAGAATTAGAACTTTTCAAGTAGATCATTATCCCATCCATATATCATCTACTGTAAGTTAAACGCACTTATTGACGCTAATACAAATTCAGAAAGGATCTAATACTTCACAAAAATTTGCCATTTCAACTCAAGTTTTCGTGTTTCCCATGCAATTGCGGTGGGTGTGCTTAGTACGATGGCGCTATTATTGAACAAGTTTACATTTTTGAAAAATCTTGAATTATTTTGCATTGAAAATTCTCTTGTTCTAATAAAAACTCAATTGATAAAATAAGGAGTCATTCTTATGATCTTAGTGAAGGAAAAGTCTTTGGCTCGTCTTCAGTATTGTTTTTCTTTAATTACTTAAATTACCCGGTAAAAATTTAAAGAGCTTGGTTGGGGAGCTTTGGTATGTCCACTTTGTTCTTTTCTAAATACAATTTAGTCATCAAGTCATAAAACTGACTTTACAAAAACTGGTAACAATCACTTGGTTTACTCGGGTTAAGGTAAAAGTTCCAGAAGTGGTCTCATAATAGATTTATTAGAAAGCTGGCAAAAAGTTCTCAATCAAAGTGGGTCAACAGTTACGCCTTTATATAGGTTTATTAGAAAGCTGGCAAAAAGTTCTCAATCTCAAAAGTGGGTCAACAGTTACGCCTTCATGGCCTTAAAGTTTCATTAACTAAAGCGTTTCGGCAAAAGTTTTAGCAAATTTAAGACGTTGACCCAGTGTTCGAAACACATTTTCATCGATGCACAAAATAAATCGGCTTTTACAGTGCAAAATGATTTCAGCTTCTACAGGTTCAATTGTCATTCATGGTTAAAAGAATGTCAGGCGAAGGTGTTTTTCAACTTAGACTTATTGTATAAACGTATGCCGATCTGGATAGAAATCGCAAGGGCCATCCAAAACTACATAAGCTAGTTCTTAATCTAAAGGTTTCAAAAAATACCAGGTTTTAAAGAAACTAGCACATCTACGAATAAAACGGAAGACAAATGTAACACAAATGACAACAAATTCGTAGGGATTTACGTGAATAAGGGCATGTTATTATAAAACCAAAGCTATGGTCTCTGTGGTATCGTCCGACACCGGACGAAGTTCGGACGTTCGATTCAAACAATAAAAATTCATGTCATTCATGCAATATCTTGAATAATCTTCATATATACAGTCTCTTATAGGTCCTAGATTATTGTAAACATTATTCAGAAGAGCACAGGATTTATGTCGAACGCTTTTGAGTTTTGAAAATGGAGAGATGAAAAAGTCTACATTTCTGATGAGTACTTCTAAGTTAACTAATTAACTGTATGCGAGTAATTTTTTTCGATTGGGACTAAAAGTTGTCACATTAATCTTGAAGTTTTCAAACGTTTCGAAGCTGATGTATAAAAGACCAAAATCTCAAAACACTCAATTTATTGCATGAAGATAAAAGCGACCTTTTACGAGTTATCTGCACGTTTATGTAAAAGTATGTCAAAGCGATAAAAACCTGACATTTTGAAAGTAAAAGTGCAAACGTTTTCATGACAAAAAAAAAAAAAAAACAGATTGACGCAAGCAATCCTTAAGTGCGTGTTACTACAAGTAAGGTGTTCAAGTTATTGCTAAAGTAACGAGCATAAAATTCATTTTATTATTTTTCTTTTAAACACACATATTTATATAAAAATTTATATATATTAAATAGAATGAGGGAAAACACACACGCAAACCGTACCGTACTTTGAGAACTATGAAATACTGTGGAAAAACACGGAAA
The DNA here is from genome assembly GCA_000671755.1 of Glossina brevipalpis. Lineage (NCBI taxonomy): Eukaryota > Metazoa > Arthropoda > Insecta > Diptera > Glossinidae > Glossina > Glossina brevipalpis. The sequence continues at coordinate 4,639,345 of KK351013.1, forward strand.
CGGAAAGCTTTTGTTTAAAAGCAAAATAAAAGCAGGGATAGCCTGTCATAAGCAGCAGTTACAAGTAAAGATACAAACGTAGATTTTTGTGTATAATATATCATTCAATAAGTTCGTAGGATTTGCCAGTTTGCCTTTGTTGTTGTAGATAATTCCTGGCACAATCCTGTTAAAAGAGCATTTTTCTGTTCAATTTTGATCCGTTTTCTTTTTTTTTCCAATTTTTATCATTCAAGTGCACTAATAATGCATTGAGTATTATATTCGCTATTAGTCCTTTGTCTTTTGCTTTAAGACAACGGATGAATATTATATCGCATGCATCTCAACATGTGGATGCTATAAATTGCATAAAAGACTTTTACATTTTTCGTCGCTTTGAATTGTGTTCACCTATTGCTGTCCACTGGACTGACTGTGGGTTTGACTGTGGACTCAGTAGTGGTGAATTTATGTTGCACCCTTTGTCACGATCCTACGCACTTGTTCTTATGCTTTCTGGAACATTTTTGAACCAAACTGAAGTCACCATTTTTCGTCACATGCGGTGCTCGCTGTGAACTTTCTCTTTCATGATCAAATGTTCATGAAGAATTGTAAATTCACCAACTTCTAATATGATTATGATGCGAACTATATCACGTAACTACACTTTCTTCATGTCTGCCAAAACTATTTTGGGAACTTCTTCTTATGGTTTCTGGAACAACTACCGATTTCGGATGACCAGAGTAGGGAACGCTCTAGCCCTTATTTGAAGTCAGTACATCAGCGACAAATTGTTGTTTTCAAAGGAGAACCGCACGTTTCTTAGTTTGAATGAGTATCTTTCCCCATTAAGAAACGATACTTTATCAGCACACGAAATACAAAATTTCCCATTGAAATGGTCAACTAATGATCGGAATGTCATGAAATTTTAAAACATTTCGTTTGAAGGATTAAACTATTTAAAAATCATGTGAATTTGTCAAAAGTGGCGATGTCTATATATAACCCTGCAAACTTATTGAGTGATGTGTTATCTACAATAATAGAAGGTATGGAAAAATGTGTTTGCGACATACTTTTTTGTGATTATTATTATATTGAAAAAAGAGAAAATGGGAATAATAATAATAATAATAACAATAATAAATAAATAAATCACACGTGGGCTTCGACATCGTAATATTTTATTATATATTGTTAAAAATTCTGTGTTCTGTGTAAGATAAATTTATATTTTATGCGCGCATACCCACGCATACAGATCTATATAAAGTTGACATAGACACATAGAAAAACTAAACGGTCTAATATGATTTCATGCTATGTGACATATACGAGTCAAAGCAAATATTTATTTGTAATAAAATCTCCACCTTTTTATCACTAAGCTGATGTGACAATTCCGCCATTATACCGTTTAATCATATCAGACCGCCGTTCTGTTTACAGTATTTTCAAATTTTCGCATTTACCACAAACGGCAACCTTCGTCCGTAATGCGGCACCGTACATACATATGCACGCACACATGTGCATATTTATACGCTCTTCCTCATCAAGCATTCATTTTTCTAGTCCGAGCTGTTTAGCTGGATGGTTTGTTCAATCGGTTGCTTGGTTATAATTATTTTACACATATTCAAATGGTGTTGGTGTCACTCATTCTCATCCTTATGCTTACTCGCTGGTTATGACCGCATGTAATGAAATGTTATTAGTTTTGATACTTGAACATTAAGTTGAGCTTAGGTGACAAGCCTGCATTGCTTACAGAGTTTCTCATATACAAATATACATATACATTATAGTACTCTCTTATGGTATAGTTCAAAAAATGCGCCGTGAGTTTATTAGACAGGAACATAAACAAAAAAAAAAACAAAAAAATAAAAACGTTAGCGTGAGCTTGTCGATGTCTGTCGGTCTGCCTGCTTTATAAATTTCATTTTACTCTTGAGATTTATATATTTATATATATATATATATGTACGTATACATATGTTTAATCAAATGTGCGCGTCTGTATGCGTGTGCGTCGTTTGCATGTTCTATGTCGTCACGGATTAATGTCACTTTTCAACAAACGTTCGTACTAACAAGTTGATGGCAAATAATGATTCACCTTCACACACACACATTCACACGTGAATTTATGAGCATATCGTATTTACATATAATTTACTTAATATGCATTTAAAGATTATAGTGAAAAAATATTTGTGCAATTAAACCATAAAAAAAAAATAAAAGAAGAAAATCTACAAAGATCAAAGCCTATGATTATATACGTGATCTACATTTGGTCTTTCTTTTTCGCACATTTCCGAAAGCAGTATAAATACGAAAAAGTGAAAAGTATTATGTTGCATCTAATTAAATATGTTCCATATCTTTCCTTGCAAATGTAATGAGCAAAATAAAAATTCCTTAATGGTTTACAATTTATCGGATTCTTTATTACTACAAAAAGCTTTCTTTCGGGTCTATTAAAACATTATTTTTTTGCCAAATTTTCTTTCACTAACGTATTTTAGTAGCAAAAAAAAAAATTATCAAAATTTTCGCAATTGTTTAGAGAGCTCTAATCATTTAGCTATTGCGAACGACTTCTGGAAATTAATTAAGAATAACTGTTTTTACCGTTGAAAATTCTTACCATCAGATTTCTGATAGACTCGTAAAGCATAAAATTGAGCTCCTAAGATAAACGCGTGCGATAGACGTGTATGTGAATAACGGGTCTTCCATAGAGCGATATTTTTTAAAATTCCAAAAAAAAAAAAAAGCTTAGACATTGCAGTAATATCCGGAACAAAATATCATTTAAATATCTATCACGAGTTGAGATTGTCTTGAAAATATTATAATCGGCTCTTCCTCAATACTGGCCGTTGCTGTTGCGATATTTTTCTCGCTTCACTTTTTACAATATCTTCTTGGTGGCTTGGTGGCTTGTAGAGAGAAATCTCGCTCAATACTATCCATAGCGCAGTGTATAGCTTAAATAGAGACACGATCATGGCGACGCAACAGGGCTCCCACTGAACGGTCAGGAATCGTAAGTTGCTGCATGATGAGACTGCGAATTGTGCTGGATATTTTTCTGCCTAGAAGCAAACAAAGTAATCCGAGAAGTGATCTTCAATTTGGGCTCTTGGGAACTTCTCTCAATTACGGATTACGACACAGAACTGATCCCTTCGGATGACCATTTGTCTATATCGATGCATTCATATTTGTCAGAATAACAAAAATTGAAGATGTGCTAAAATAGTTCGATGATTCTTTCGATTCGGAAGCTCGATGTTTTGGAAGGGAGAGCATACGTAACCTATCACATAAGAGACGAAGGGCATTCGAGACATTGGTTAATGCATATTTCAATTATTATCATAATTTATTGATACACTTAATAACTACAAACTTCTTCAAACCGTTTAACGTCCTTTACAATAATCTAATCCCTCTTATCCGGACTCATTAAATACTATCAAATCCAATCTCCTAAAATGCACTTAACGTTAACTTTTAATCTTCATACGATTCTCGAATATTAAGATATGTTTAGTAATTCACGCTTAATTTAAGTACTCTTTCGGGTATTCTCTTATTTGTTGATATATATATCGATTCTGTTTTTTTTTTTTATTTTTCCTACATTTTTTTTTTTTTTTTTACTTTATAAAGCTAAATTCTAATGTGTAGCAAGCGATTATTTTTTAAGAGTCTAGTTAGTTCAGCCATTATTTTATTGCAGCTAGATTTTATGTGAAATATGTCATGTGAATTTCTATACGAATTCTTTCTTCAAACTTTTGCGTCAGCGTTAATTTTTTTTTTATTTGTTTATATATATATATACATTAGTTCTGCTTTTGTTTTCTTCTTTCTACATTGTTTTTTTTACTTTATACAGCTAAGTCTCAATGTATAGCATGCGATTAAATTCTAAGAGCTACTTAATTCGGCCGTTATTTTATTGCAGCTATATTTCATGTGAAATATGTCGTGAGTTTCTGTACAAATTCTTTCTTCAAACTTGATTTACGTAACCATTAATCTTATGACCAGAATAAAGTAGTCAATGATTAAAATTTCTATCGGTTGCAACTAATTCCAATAACTATTATTCACTATTATTCATTCTTTGATATTTAGATATATTTGGTACATGAGATTCCAAAGTGCATGTGCTTTTAACTATTTCATCAACGCTTTTTTTTTTTTTTTTTTTTTTTTAAAGTATATTCGCCGCTTCACCCAAAATTGTTGTTGTGCTTGATACTTTTATAGATGGAAACACCTACCCTTCATTTCACTTTTTCATTTATTTCTTTCTTTCTTTCTTTCTTTTTATTTTACAGCTTTTCTCCTCATTTTCAGTTGCGGTTTCTAGTTTCTTTATTTTTAATTTTTCTTTTTTATGTTGTTAAAGAAATTTTAATTCAAATAAACCACGATTTGCGTGAAATTGATTTTACAAACGTGAGCCCACATGTTAATAGTAAGGCTATGTACAGAAAAATCAAAAGCAGATAAATAAAATTATATTTGTATTTCGACGAATCTTGAAGCGTTAGCCTGAAGCTAATCGCAAAGTTTTTTGTAAAATTGCACCGGTTTGCTCATCGCGGCCATTTTTACAATAAGTTTTTAAATAAATCTGTTTCAAATATTTGGAAAGAACTTTCTAAGCATAAAATGCGATTGCGAATGCATTACGCCTGATTTCGTACTTGATTTATAAAATTCGATTCCGAGGGTACATCGCTGCAAACTGTTGAAAAAATCGTGTCTTTTTTTGAGGACTTAAGAGAGATGCTTTGAAACTTCTAGAATATATAGGAAAAAGTTATTTATTTTTTTTTTGCTTTCTTTCTCAAATAATTGTACAAAATAAAAACCACTCACAATTGGCATTCGGTTCCATAGGAATATGTGAACCAATTACGAATTTTCCACGCTTTAGCGACTTTGAAATTGTCAACAAAATACGTATAAGTAAGTAGATGGACATGATTAAATTTGACTTAAGTATTTGCCCGCAATTTATTTAATAAGGTTCACCTGATTTCTACTGGGGATCACATTGTGATATCTACTAGTGATCATAGAAACTTCAGCTTCTAAATTCTATTGCAAGTTTGTTGAGCTTTTTTACTATTGGACAGGAAAAGTTTTTTTATGATCTTTTCCTAGCAAGCTGCTATGTCATTAAAATTTTACCATTTGATATTGGGATAATAATAATTTCTAATGGAGGTTACTGTAAAATAGTCCAGTATTCCTGTTTTGTTGGTCAAATCTACAGTACCTTATGACGAGGGCTGCCGCTGTTTTCACAAAGGTTTGGAAATTATTATCATACCAGTCGATAATTTTATAGTGATCCGGGTAATGAATGGGAGTTTAACATAAACTCGGATTCTCATCTTTCCATTCATTTTAGACTCATCTTCTTCCCGCTTATGCGAAATGGTTCTAGATCGGCCCTAGATCTCAAATAAATTTTTGCACGAAGTTTATTAGGTATGTTTCATTCTTGCTAAGGAAGTACTGAAGCTAGTACTCTTTCTTTTTCCGGTTTAGTGTACTGTAAAAACAAGTGTAGCGGCAATGATCGCCACCTCTTTTCAATAAAGAATTTCACATAAATTATTTATATATTTTTGTTTATTTATTTTTCATTATTTATTTACATAAAATATAAGTTAACAAGCAGCCACTACAAAATGGAATTATAAAGAAATGCAATTTGCTTAAGTTATACAGAGAGGAGAAAGAGAGTTATGCAATAGAGAATCAAATAATTTATGTCTTCACAATGACATTAACTTTTCTAGAAATGTAAATTGATTTTTTTTTTTGTAAAGTAGATAATGGAGTTCAGGTCGACAATTTATCTACGACAACGTTGATCAAAATAAAGAATATCAACGTGAACACGTAACATTGAGACAAGAAAACATTAAAAAAATAATAAAATACTTGCAACTATAACGCAATAGTTGATATCGTGAACAACAACCTATTGAACCTAAGCCTAACCTAATGAACCTTCTTGACTAACTGTGTTAATTGCAAACAAGTAATAAAAACTACTAAATTGATTACATAAAATGCAGGAGAGTTCATAATTATATACATATATATATATATATATATACATCGATATTGAATTAACCGAAAGACAAGAAAATTTCTAAATACCTTTGAAGAAGAGCAAGAATAATGACAAATATCGCTTTGAACAAATATCAGTGAAAAGCTTATTCTAAATATTAATAATTCACGTTCAAGATCAGAAGAAAACGATGTACACTCGGAGATAATCTAAATCACGCGAAAGCATAGAGAACAACCATTTGAATTGCTTCAGTCATATTAACCTTACAAATGCAACTAGGAGATCCAATAATAAAAACTTATTGAATTTCATCTTCGGTGTTGGGTATAAAAATGGGTATGGTCATCTGAGTCTATTTGTAAATCCGAACTTTGAATTATATTAGAAAGATTAACGGTGTGTCAAGATGGCTTCCTTCGAACTCCCCTAACACATATCGGACGAACAAATGTTGAGACGTACAGCAAATATTAGCTTGAGATTATTCATGGATTCTTAGATGCTCCAAAGTCCCTGAAAGAGCAAACATTATCATTTAGTCTTGTGTTGGTATACCTTCAAAACTTACATGAGTTAGGTAAACACAATGAGGTGTATCTAATATGGGTATCTAGATACTCGAGAATCGAAAGCAACGAAAAGGCCGAGTCTTTAGCCAATAGTGTAGCCCCAAGGTACGGATAGATCCGAAATACTTTTTGTAGCGCATCAAGGAGTCACATTAATAGGGCGATATTGCATTGAGCATAGAAAAAGCCAGGAAGCCATTGCAAAAAATAGGGCAGAACAATGGCAAGCAAAGAGAGAAAATCTCCCGGCAGAGCATACAGTCTACTGGAATTACGAAGACGTCTTGTCATCGGCTTCTACACGGGTCATTACTCCTTCAGATGACTTCAGGTGCCTTCAGGTGCCACCTGAAAAATGTGGGTGTCTCAGAAACTGATTCGCGATGCAAACCTACCCTATCCTATCTTTTATAACTGCGCCGTTGTTTGCAATATCAGACGCAGGAGTGTGTCGAATATTTCATAACTTCGAACACAGTATGCTGCTCCGAACCAAAGAAGTCGGCGAAGTTCGTAAGAATCCGAAAGCATAGGAGAGTACAATAGACCTTTTAAGCCACATATATTACATTAAGTGCATCGACACTCATAGGTGTGAGTGGAACTTATTTATTTAATCGTTCACTCAAAATCAAAGTCATTGATGACTTTAAAAACCAAAAAGGTTATATAAACCAAAAATTTTGTAATTATATTGTGTGACATAGTTAACCTTGTAATTTATATATAATTTAGTTTAAAATCAACATTTGTTCATTAAGTCTGTCTTTTTATATAACTCTTAAAAGATGCCTCTAACTTTGTGGTTATTTTTCGTTTTAACAGATGACATTCGCTCATCAAAATACGTTAGATAATCAATCCAGTATAGAAAAAAAAAAAAAAATAAAAAAAAAAAAACTTTTCAAAATTTTTCCTCTTGAAAACAATCCACCATAATTCAAGATGGACAGGTTGTCTGCATGTCATTTATAAACCTAAATGTCTGTCTGTCTATCAATCATTTTGCTTATGCTAGTGTACGAAGTCTGTTATTATCTTTGTACCATAAAATGTCTATCAATTTTATTTCTAGTCGTTTCGTCTTTCTTTTGCTCTTCTGATTTACTATTATTTTTTTTTATTTTATTTTTTTTTTTGTTCATTTACACACCTTGCTTTCATATTTCGTTTTCATGTCTAATAGTAAAGAATTTGTTTTTTTTTTTTTTTTTTTTTGTTACTGTTTATGTGTTGAATGTGTGTTTTTGAAAGACATCTCCATCACACGGTATGTGCAACCAGGCCAGCACGTGTTTTATATTCCTTAGCTAAATCAGTAAATTCTGTGCATTAGACGAAAGATACGATATTATTTTTTTTTTTTTTTTTTGTTACTAATGAAAGACAATCTGATGTGAAAATTAAAGTTTGCCATGAAACGTTCTGGAGCTTTTCCTATCGTTTTTATTGTCCTCCTTTTCTCTGTTTGCTTAACTTCAAGTGCTGAAAAGAAGAAGAAGAAACAAAAAAGGAGAAAGAAATATTAAAAGCTTTGAAATCTTTTAAGGATTTGCATTTTGTTTTTTTCAGATTATCTGAAATGTACATTGAGTTGTGCGGAGTAAATTGGTCTGTAGATGTGAGTGAAATAAGTCCCACGCATGGGAAAGCATTTTAACAGATGCAAAGATCAGCATCTTATTAT
>KK351013.1:4666044-4677390 GCA_000671755.1 Glossina brevipalpis
TAATATGTTAATAAATAATTTTTTCTCTTTTTCAGGTAATAATATATTGATTTACAAATAAAATTGTTATGTCTGTAAGGCTTTGGGTTTCATGAGTACTTCTCGCCGAACCAAGCAAATGTAAGTAAAAAAAAAAGTAGAAAAATTGATTGATTGCATAATTTTCTTACAATAGTATCGCTTTAATCACTTATAAAAGAGTGCGAAATGCTTTCAGCAAATTTGGCGCCAAGGAAACTAAATCATTTCAACAGATATCACAAGAAATCACTCGAAGTAAAAGAAACATTAACGTTCCGATCGGTTATGTTGTTGTGCATAAAGAAGAACACATTACCAGTATACGCAATCAGGCTAAAAAATGCTAGGAAGTAAAATTCCATATCATGCAAATTATTATGAACGCATTACTTAAAGCGTTCATTTATGCAACTTTGTCAGTCAGTCAGTCAGTCAGTCATTCAGTCAGTCAGTCAGTCATTCAGTCAATCAGTCCAGCAAGTCAGCCAGTTTTCTTCTATAGCAAGACTTACATAATTTTGACGGCAATGCTTATAGAGAGTAAGGGCTTTTTTTATTACATAGCAGACAGTGAAGCAGACAGACAAACAGACAGACAAACAGACAGACAGACAGACATTTAGATATTAAGGCCTTGAAATTTGGAAAATCAAATTGTTTACAAACTGTTGACTTGTTTAGTTACTTAGGCTTATATGTGTATGTACCTTTATATGTATCTCTATAAGTCAGTGAATATAAAAAAAAAAAAAAAAAAAAAAAAAAAAAAAAATGACGCCACTACAACTCAAGCTGCCACATACGTAGCTTTCGGTATAGAAATGTTGACGCCGTTCATTATACGAAACGAAGAAGCTGCAAGCAAATTCAAACGTTCCTAAGTGGCGTCTATAGTTGTGTCTATTAATCTATACGAAGAATACGAAGTAAGCTTAAGTTATATAATAGAGAGCAAGCCAAACCAACAACAACAACAACAACAGCAACAATAACATACAGAAATGATGCTCAGACGGCGGGCATCATAACACGACTACTCTCTAAATGGCTTTTGAATATGATTTGTTTGTTTGTTTGTTCGTTCGTTCGTTCGTTCATTTGTTTGTTTGTTTGTGTATATGAACGCTTTTAAGTGCACGTGCGTGCGTGCCTGCTTGCTTGCCTGCCTGCCTGCCTGCCTGCCTGATGTATGTTTGTATAATGAAAAGCCCCTTTAGGTCTAAACAGAATTAAGTATCAATGAGTATGTGTGTGTGTGTGCGTGCGTGTGTGTTCGTGTGTGTTTATGTGTGCTGGCATGCTATGTCAATGCACGCAGAGCATCACATTCTCTCTCCGAAAATAAGTTATCAAACCCACCATGCACATGTGTCAGTCTAAACAACTATCACAAGACAAAAAAAAAAAAGTATTTGTGGCATCATCATGAACAACAGCAATAACAAGAACAACAAGAAGAACAATAACAACAACAAGAACAATAACAACAACATCACTATAATATTAGAAAGATTTTTCTTTTAAAGATAATAATATGTCGCATCACACACTCGCACACGACCTGCTCATCGTATACTGCGTGCGTGCTCGGCATGTGCAACACTTGCAACATTTCCCAAAGGCAGTCATTGAAACATAATAACAGTAACGACAACAGCAATAGCAAGAACAACAAAAACAATAACAACAATAACAACAACAACAACAACAATGATAATAATAACTAGCAGCATCAACGGCAGGTGATTTTAATGTCTAAAATGTTTTGCATTGCATTGCAATGAATTGCTGTTAGCTGGTCGCCGTTATCGTTGTTATGGCTGCCGATGTATTAGTTTTGTGCCTTAACATATAAAATTAAAAAAGAATTAATATGTGTTTGTGCTAGGTTAGTTAGTTAGTTAGTTAGTTAGTTAGATTGGTTACTTGGTTAGTATACACAAACACACACACACACACACACTCATACATACATATTTATATATATGGCTCGTATAAATTGGTAGATAGATAAATCGTTTCGTGTAGATCGTTGTTGCAAACAAACGCTTGGGTATGACGTTTTGCAATTATCAGTGTGCGTCTCTGTGATACTGATTACTTACTGTTGGTGTGGTGGTGTTTGCCACACATTACTCGCTTTATTATTATCTCATCTCTTAAAGGGAATTACTTTGCCGCCGACAATAACAACGCGACCAACCGACTAAAGTTTATAAATCAGCTTTAATCGCTTGGTTGAGCTTTGTTTAAATGATTCTTGTGGCCTTGAGGCGATCGCTTGGTTAGTAGTTGCCAACGTATAAATCAGGCGGCTTATTAAAAGTCAACAATTGCTTATAGATAGATACACGAACGCATACACACTCTTTCTCAATTGCGACGCAAATACCACATCGCAAACAACGCAGCGTTCCTCTCGTCTAATGCTTAGTGATAACCAAACGATTATGATCACCACCAGTTTGGCGACAGGGCGCCTTAATTAATTGATACTTTCATTTTGCTCACTTGGCTAACTAACTAACTAACGAACTAACTAACTAACTAACGCGAATAAAACTTGCGCAATTCCTTCATACGTTTAGTTGACTTCCTCTCGATTAAATACAAATATTCACCGGATTTTTATTCTTTTTTTTTTTTTTTTTTTTTTTGTCTGGAAAGAAAGCAATTTTCTTAAGCGTAACGTTTAGTGCTTATAATGTTTTTCTGTATGCTTTCATGTATTTCATGTATTTCTCTATGAAATCTTGACTATTTTTGTTATCTAAATTGTGGTGATATGACCACGGAGCTCTTGTTAACATTCTCTTCACGTATTTATATAATTAACTAAAAACATTCAATTATCTATTATTATTACTTCATTAACTATTGTTTGTTCTCTGGCGATAATCTGGCGATGAATGATTAACAAAAAATTATGATAAAAATATCATTTGATTCGTCGTGAACCTCGAGGAGATTTTATTTGTAGACACATAGGCACACGAGATAACCTGAGCTATGTTATGAATAAATTATAGATTTGTTATGGGATATTTATAACCGATTATGTTGATATTGGAATTGATTTGAAAGCTGTTAAAATTCGTGCTAATAACGATAAAGTGAATCATCTCGCAAGCAGTCGAAAATTCGCACTTACATGAAGCAAGCAATCAGAAAAGGGATTAAATGTTATAAAACCAGATTTTCGAATTCAATTCGAATCGAAATTCATAAATGTAGGGAATAAATAGTGAGACCAAATAGATTGTATTCCGTTTCGTATGTATAGACCGATGGTTGATTGTCTACACATTGTGGAATTCAAAAGCAATAGGAAGTAAGACGTATAAATAGGCAATAGGCCGAAACAATGTAATTTAATGGAATACACCTTCTTTCGTGTTTCGTGTTATACCTTCGTTAGTATTCATAGTAATCATCGTTTAAATACAATTTAATTTCCTTCTAGTCTCTTGAACAGTTTGCTACTGCTCGCGAAAAGAAAAGCGGAACAACCGAAACTTCCTTTCCTTTCCTTTCCTTTCCCGTTCCTTCCTTTCCTCAGAAAACTAGGATGGCTGGTCAATCCTTTCATTCTCTCTACGTTCATTATTTTTCACTTACTGAAATTTATCCATAAGAAATGATATCATTTTGTTTTTTTTTTTTAAGTTTTATCGGATGTACTTTTTCCGCTATTCTCTACATCTGTTAAATATATTTTAATTATAATTTAATTAAGATATAACGACAATGTGTAACATATTTAAAAGAAAAAAAGCTGTTTTGACAATTGTTTTTTAGAACAGAAGGAAAAGTAATAGAACAGTAATAGCTTACGAGCGTATGCTTAAGTTTAAAAAAAAAATTCTTTTGGGAAAATGTAGAAAATTGGCAACATCATGTAGAAAAATGGTAAAAATATTTCTAGCTCAAGGATCTCTGGAGCACGCATGGGGTAACAGGTCCAAAATTTGAATTAAAAAAAAAAAAGAAAGAAGAAAAAGGCTTTTAAACGATCTTTTCCTATACTAGATAAGCACTTAAGCTTCGTGAATTAAATTGATTGTCCTGTTTGTTTGAATAAAAAAAGTTGAATTTTCTATCGAAAAAAAAGCACTCTTCTCTTAAATTACATGTTTTGTGCTTCACGTGTGCGAAATGACAGCTAAACGGACGAGATATATATATAAATTAATAATTAATAATAACAATTTATATAATCAGTACCAAAAACCTTGTGTCACAAACTTTTTATTTTTTGATAGATCTCAATGAAAGCTTACAAATCACTCTCAGTCTAGTACCTATTTCAAGGAAGCTAATGTAACATTATTTTCCTTTGGAAAAGCTTTTAAATTAACATAAATTCTTTCTAAAGTTATCTGTTAATGTATTAGAGAAGTTAGAAATCAAAAGCTAAGGCAGCATTAAGATATAACTTCCTAACAGAGATTTATTTTATGTAGGCAGTCTTCTTGGGACCTTTGAGAAAAAAAGTCGAATTTTCAAGGAAGACATCTTTTGCTGGTAATACATATTCTTTCACGTATTCTATAAAAACCGAAGCGTTTATTCAATCATTAAGAAAGTATTGATTGTTTGTAAAACTTACGCTAGCTTTACTTAGTTAATCATACCGTACTTTTTCCAAATGTTCGTCCTTTCCGCAATGAGCAGCGATCATGAATTGTAGATACAAAGAATTAGGTGCTCTTATCATAACATCGGACTTGCCTGCTTATAAAAAAAAAATTCAACGAAAAAGTACAGTTTCGTCATTTTTTTATCACTAAAGTATTACTATAGAATCGAATGGAAAATAGGATAATAATATATAGTATATACAGGGCTATCCATTTTGGGGCACTGAAAGTATACGTAAATAAAACAAACTTCTGGTTGAGATTTGAATCAAAGTTTTCTTTCGGTATATAGCTTGGATCTTGCCATTATTTTTACAATCTCCTCTACAATCTCCTTTACATTCAAATCTCCTCTACGAGCTGTCTTACAAAACTGAATTCTTTTAAGGTAACTTTCGATGAGTTATCTGCGCATAGCGGGCATTATTTGACGAATGTTCGGTTTCAACGTACCAACAATTTCGGTATCCTTTATGTAACCACATAAAAAAGGCGAAGCGATGAAAAATCGCATAATCTTGCTAATCGGTTCGCATCGCCAAGCAATTAAATTACACGTGCGGAAAATTTCTCGCATAAGAGTATCAAAACAAAGAATGCTGTGTGGCTTGTGGCAACGTCCTGTTGAAACAACATATCTTCAAAATCCATATCTTCAATTTCACGACAGTACAAAAATTTGTAATCAAATGGTTTAGCGAGATCATAATTGACGATTTGTATCACATCCTGGTCATTTACAAAAAAATGCGAGTCTTTTACACCTCCAAGTCAAATCACTTTTTGGGAATACAATGGTTTTTCGTTACTTACTTGTGGATTTTTAATGTTCCAAACGTGTAAATTTTGCTTGTTGACGTAACCACCAATTGAAAAATGAGCCTCATCCATAAAGGAAATAGTCTCACTACTTTCTCTAAAAGCGTAAACTTAACTCCCAATTTTTTTCGTATCATACATGTCACCTCAACCAAGCAAAATCGATTTGTGAGTCTCTCTGTATAATTATCAAAAGAATCTATAATTTTCTCCTTTCTAATCTGTTACTATATTTTGTAACTAATTGCAAAAAAAACTGCAGCGTTTAATCTGTAGCAAGAAAAGAAATTAAGGATGAAGTAACTAAATAAATTAATCTTTAAGAGCCGAGCAGATATAGTTCCTGTATCAAATTGTTAGCGGAAAACTTAATAAAATATTAATAAGATAATGAAGTATTTGGAAGTTATAGTAAACATTTATTTTTTCTTTTTTTTTATTAAATTGAAATGTTTACGATTTTCTGTTGTCTCGCTCTCTTCTGTGTAGAAATTTTCGGTTTGACGATCTTCACCTTAAAGGCTATCAAATTATAATAAATATTCGAGTTTTTATGACCGTGAATATCATGTAACTTTCGCTGGCTTTTCAAGCTGAACAGAAACTGTAAATGTGAATTGAATTCAGAGATATACTTGAAAAATAAATTCAACGACTTTACATCAACCTGACCTATTGGCCTAACAAAATTTTAATAATACATTCAAAACAATAATAACAACATCAACAAACGATATCAACACTAACTGCAAGTAACAAAATGTATTGAAGCGTAAAACCTTTTTTCTCTTTATTTTTTTTATTTCTTTTTTTTGTTTTTTTGCCAAATAACAAAACAGAGAGAGACCGGCTCCAAGTTGGTAGATGTATACTCTGCGTTAAAAAAAAAAAAAAAAAAAAAAAAAAAAAAAAAAAAAAAGTTACATTCGTCTAAAGCGAATTTCAAGCACGCAACCTGCAGGTTAAATAAATACTTTTTCTTGATTATAAACTTGATTGGCGGGGGCCAAAAGTTCGATAAAAGACTTGTGCTATAGCTTCTGATAAATTTAAAAAATTATCTCGTGGCTTTGATTTCAAAATTATTGATAAACATTTAATAAAAAAAGAAAAACCCATGAAAAGAGGATCATTTATTTATATATGAAAATCGAATTCTGAGGCATCAAAAATTTCAAGAGCCTGACAAGAAGCGTTACAAGAGACCCAATATAAATGGCCATTACTACTTACCAATTTATTAGAATACTAAGGACTGTGGGGAATTCTTACGCATGGAATAAGACAATCAGTGTGTGTGCGCTTATTCATCTTTCGGTATAAAAACAAAACTAAATAAAATAAAAACTCGTTTTTTACTAAAATAATTCAAATGAATGGGTTTTGAGAAAAACAAAGCAAAAAATATTAAACAAAAAAAAAAAAAAGAAGAAAAATTTAATTTATGTATTTGCATGGCATTGACTTTTAGCAAATGTTAAAATCAGAAGGTGGCCAAGCTAACTAATATTTAAACTCTTTGAGACCGGATTGTTATTACTCTGCCCCAGACCGCCTAACAAATTTTTAAACAAATCGAGTGGGGTAAGTTTATTATACTCAAACTCTGTTTGTGTGTGCGTACGCGCGCGCGTGTGTTTGTGTGTGTGTGTGTGTGTGTTTGTTCAAGCATTTAAGACAAGTTTATTATTGTATTGTGTGTTTGTGTATGCATTGCTCGTTTACTTTGCGTACTTATAAACATTAGATACGGTCGTTGAATTTGTTAAACAAAAAAAAAAAAAACACACACGAGCGTCTGTCTGTACGTATTATACCTGTGACAAGATTTATGTCTAACAGGTAATGATGGTATAACGAATGATTAAAAACAATAAAATCATTAATGTTTAACTTGGCCTAAACAGCAATTACTATTCTTTTTCAAATCAATCGTATGGGGAGATCGATTTGTTTGCATAGACATGTATACCTGATATAAGAGAGATAATAAAGAATAAATCAATTATCAATTGACGGGAAAATTCTTTCTTTGTTTTCTTCTATTCTCTCTTCTCTTCGTAGCACGTCCAAGTTATTGTTTTCACAATTTTCACATAAGTGCAAATAAAACATACATTAGTTGGAAATAAAAATAAAAATAATTAAGCTTAGAAAATGCATTTTATTTGCAAAAGTTCCCAAGAGTTTAATTTTTTTTTTTTTTTTTTTTGTTGGACTTAAATAATTTTTTAATAATTTTAGGCTAATTTCTACGATGATTTCGCTATTTTTTGGGCTCAAATTAGAGATGTAAATGCAAGGAAGAATAACACAGAATTTAAGATAAGATTTAAACCTGACCAAATGTGTTTCTTCTTCAAATTCCGGAAGATGCAAACCTGAGCGTTTGCCAAAGGAAAAACGCACTGAAGGACTTTAAAAGAAAGTTTAGTTATTTGGAATGAAAGACCTATAATAAACGGAACTCGTTAAAATGTTAGAATTCCCCCAAAAAGGAATCATGAGATTGTGAAAGAAACCACTTCTTATGATGATGATATTAACAAGATTTTATATATTAGGTTGGCGAAAAAAAAATCCATTATTTTTATATGAACTTCAGGACTTTATTTAACATGCTTCGGATTGTCCGATTTGGGTCAAATATGCACCGTTTTGTTGTATGATTTGTTGCCATTTTAAAGGTAACTTCAAAATGCCTCTCTCATAGAAGTCCTGGTCTCTATTTGCAAAAAACTCTAGTAATCGATTTTCACAATCCTCCCTAGATTCCAATTTTTTATCATTAAAGAAATTTTGCAATGCAAGAAAAAGATGATAATCGCTTGGTGCCAAGTCCGGACTGTATGGCGGATGCATTAAAACTTCCCAACCAAGCTCCCGAAGTTTCTGGCGAGTCACTGTAGATGTGTGTGGCCTAGCGTTGTCCTGGTGGAACACGACACCTCTCCTGTTGGCCAATTCTGGCCGTTTCTGGTCAATCGCTTTCTCCAAACGGTCCAGTTGTTGACAGTAGAGATCAGAATTTAGCGTTTGGCCATATGGAAGCAACTCATAATAAATAATCCCCTTCCAGTCCCACCAAATGCATAGCAAAACCTTCCTGGCCGTTAGTCCTGGTTTGACCACCGTTTGAGGTGCTTCACCGCTCTTTGACCACGATCGTTTTCGCACAGGGTTATCGTATGTGATCCATTTCTCATCTCCAGTCACCATCCGTTTAAGAAATGGGTCTATCTCATTCCGTTTGGCCAAGGTTTCGCAGATGGAAATTCGATCCATCAGGTTTTTTTCTGTTAATTGGTGTGGCACCCAAACATCGAGCTTCTTTTTGAATCCAGCTTTGTGTAAATGATTTAAAACTGTTTTATGGTCGATTTTTAGCTCCTGGGCGATGTTACGACTGTTAACATGCAGGTCAACTTCGATCATTTTTCCGATTTTATCGTCATTTTCGACGACCGGCCTACCTGTGCGAGGTGCATCTTTAACATCAAAAATTCCTGAACGGAATCTACGAAACCAAAATTGCACATAATTGGCTGTTACAGTATCGGAACCATAAACACCATTCACAATTGTAGCCGCCTGGCTTGCATTTTCGCCTTTGTCAAAGAAAAACTGTAAAATGTACCGAATTTTCTCTTCGTTCACTTCCATTTTTAACACGCTGTAACTCACAACTGAATGCACCAAACAAAAAACAACAAAAGAACTTTTTTTACTGCGAAATGTCACCTTTCCAACGAGCATAAATCTGAAATTGTTTGATCGATACTTTACGAGAAATCTACCAGTGTAACCATCTACCGAAAAAATAATGGATTTTTTTTTCGCCAAACTAATATTTATGATATAATGGACACATGTCTGGATAATTACATTTTGCATCTCTGGTATACATATATTTTATGCTGATATATGTAACACCTAGAACAGCTTAAGAGAAACCCAATTTTTTTTATATCGATCGATTAATAATAATTTTCTGAATAGATTTCAGTTTGTTTGCCTGTCCGTCTATCCGTCTGATCTACTAAAGAACTCAAATTTTAGAGATATTTTGCTCAAAATTTATTATGCTGACTTTGTTTTGCTCCAAATACGAATACTATTGAAAATAGATTCGATTGAACCAGTTTTAAGATCACTTTCCGTAAAGCGAACCCATCTGAAAAGAAGTTTTTACATGATAAAAAATTCAATTTCTAATATTTTTCGAAAAAAGTCAATAGAAATTAGTAATTTGGTACATAAAATAATTGTGAAAGGTTTTGGACCAAATAGCACCATTTTTTAAACCATTTGCTCGATAATCACTTCTATGAAAAGCAAGCTTAAACGGTAGGAAGATAAAACGGCATAATTTCTAAAATTTTATAATGCAATTAAGTCAGTAACAGTAATTTGATATGCAAGATTAACTGTAATTACAATTTTGACCATGTATAGCTATTTTTGGATACCATCATACATAAGCTTGTCCATGAAAAGTAAATTTTTACATGACAAAAAGATCTGATGCCTAAGATTTTATGGTGAAAGTTGATCCTTAATAACAATTTGACATAAAAATTAAATGCACCAAATTTGGATCGAAAAGATCTATTTTTTAGATCCCCCACCTAAGAGGGTCCGCATGAGAAGCAAGATCTCATATGGCAACAAAGTTTATATGCAAACAAGGTGTAGTATTTTTTCAAGAAAGGGATTAAAAATTTGCGTTAAGCAAAGTGGGTGGTGTAGGACATTTCACTATAATATTTTGATTGATTTTCTTTCTCATTTATTTCATATAATGTTTTTGTTTAGTTCAATGATTCAAAGATATCGAAAGAATAGCAGTGAATGTTAATTGTCTTAAAAAAAAATATCATAATCGAGTTAAAATGATATAAAACTGATGGATATCTTCTTGACGCTATTCCTAGAAGCTTCACACAGTAATCAAAAAAGGCGTAAACTTTACGGAAGTATAGTTCTACTAAATGTATTATATAATGAAATGATAATAATATTTTTCGAAAATATTTGAACTAAAACGTATTATATCTCGCGGCCCTCCTCCCTCCTCCCTCCCCCCTCCTTTGCTTATGCTTATCTTTTTTACAAAGAGTAAATAATTTATTATATTGTTTGCAATGTGTCAAGTGTGCGGTTATCGTGGGTGTTAAACAAAACTGCGACAGCACCAATAAAAATAATAGTAACAAGAATGTCACAGCAAAACCAATCAGCTGACAAATTGAGACCGAATAACGGTTATACTTGATATACTCGATGCAAGATACCGCAGGGTTACCAATGATGCAATATGACAATGACATATTGCGGTAGCGGTTTTTTAGCAGGTATAACATATATACACAAACAAATACAAAACATATTGACATGCATGATGCATGCATAGCAAATAATAAAATTCATATTAACTTCAAAATGAAATAAAAATAAATGAAATGAAAATTGAAAAAAATCAAAAACTTTTATTTAATTGATTTAAAAAAGAAAATCGAGGTAAACATTTCAATTCGAGCATTTATTTTCTTATTTTATTTGAAATGCAAACACGGAAGTTGTGCATTTTATGGTTTAATAATAATTTATCTTCATGTCCCTGTCAACAATTACGCATGAAAATCATACTTACATTTATACGCATGCATAAGCATGAGGTCGACCAAGTTTTGTATATGTATCTGCATTATCTCTGCATTCTAAATGTATGTATGAGCTGACGATGCTATATTCACAACAGTGTTTTTGCCTAATTTCATGTAAAAATTTTTCTTTAGTTTAGACTTTTTTTTTATTTCTGTTTTTTTTTTTTTTTTTTTTTTTTTTTTTTTTTTTTTTTTTTTTT
>KK351013.1:4677541-4717541 GCA_000671755.1 Glossina brevipalpis
TTTTTTTTGACTTTTTTTTTTTTTTTTTTTTTTTTTTTTTTTTTTTTATTCATCATCATCATCAGCCTGATTCTTAGCAAAACAAATTATCTCTCTTCTCGTGCAATTGTATATTTATATACATATACATATATTTGTTGTGTATGTGTACGTGTGTGTGTGTGTGTGTGTGTGTGTGTGTTTGTGCGTATTTGTATTTACATGCCGTAGAAAATTGTAATATTTTTAGAGTTAAAGGTTTGGCCAAAGGCCAACAACAAAAAACATCATTTATATGCTTCTTTCAATGTACTTATCAATGTTTTTGTTTGTGCAGCTTTTATACAAAGATGAAAATCATTTACATAAAAAAAAATTAATAAAATCAAATTTGCATACATGCTGTATATTGCTGTATATTATTTTCTCTACTTCTACTTAATTTATGTTCTCATCTACTATACGATATTGGAAATATTTTTGATATTTCAGTGCACAAGGGATTAATAATATTTAAACAAATTGAATGAAATTATATTTAAATAACATAACTTAATAATATGATAGAAATATCTGCTAGAAAGAAGTCATCAAGATCGGTTCATCTTCGATATGGTCAAGCCTTTGCCCGAATTGAATTTTGGATTTAAACTACAAACAAAATATGTATTTGCAGGACAGATGTCCGGTAAATTAATGTTAAAGCAATAATGTTGACCATAAAAGATATTTCAAATAAAAATAAAAATTCTCTTCTTCTACCAGATCTATTAATATTTATAATGAGCTTTTAGGCGATTATCGTATATAGCTAATCGTGTAAGCCAAAATCAATATTTGGAATATTTTTACTTGGAAAAGGGATAAGCGAAATTTTTTATTATTTCATTCCATTTTTCGTGATCTCGCAACAGTAAAAGTTATCTATTTCAGACAAACAAGTATTCTTAACTCTATTCGGTTATTCAGAACAATAAAAAATAAGTATAGCTTCGTTTGTATAGATCCTCTGTTACGAACTTCTATTGAGTGTTACGAACATTTGAAAAATCTAATATATCTACAATTGCTCTGAGCTCAACAGAGGAAATTTAAAGTAAACCTTCCTCAAGAGACCTATTCAAGCTATAATATCCATTTTCGGTGCAGTTGAGAATACCAGTATAGCCCTTTAGAATAATGGAAAATAAATGTAAATTTTATTTATAAAAAACATGTAAGTGCGTTTACATCATCTTCTTAGATTTTACTCCTCCTTTTAGAAGAACTGTTTTGTCTTTTTCTGTCTTTTCTTGTTTCTTTCTTTAGTATTTTTTATTTTTTTTATTTGCAAACAGCAACGTAAAGGAAAAACAGAAGTAATGTGTGGAGCAGCTTTTTTCCGAATCACGATCTCAAAATTTTTAGATGAAATATAAGTATTGTTGAAGGCTAAAACAGTAGCGTAGTATTTTCCGAGACCACATCTTAAAAAGTCTCTAAAAATTAGCTAAACATTTGTAATGTTTAGGTCAGCACAGACTTGATAGGATGTCCCAAAATTGATGCAAGATTTGAATTAAATTTGAATTAGAAAACGGAGTTATTTTTTTTTTAATACCAATGTTTTTGATTGAATCATAATGGACATAGGATAGGGTTATATATGGAATAGAACAACGGGCAAATACTCCACGACTATGCTGGCGAATACGGTCTGATCAGAATTGGCCTGAAGCAAGATACTACACGACCGAGAAGAAATTGACAAATTTTTGGTGTTCGGTAACGGCACCGTCTTGTTGAAATCACATCAATTTCATCCAATTTAGATGCAAAGACCTGGGTCATAGGGCGATATCGAGTACCAGTAAGAGTTAATTTTCCGAAATTTGTGGACTGTGACCGCCAAAGTTTCATTATTTTTGTAATATCGTTCATCAATGAAAACGCGTCGCTCTCGCGTGTAAGGTTTCATCTTTGCTAGTCCTAAATTGTCAGCTGTCGAACGATTCTTCTTTTTTGTGTTTGTGGCCAACACTTCATCGCACAAATGGCGACAAATGCAAATCTTTGCCTAAATTTTGCAATTTTCTTATAAGATAAATTTCTCTTTCCACCCCACTCTTCTCTCTGTCTTCCTGTCCCTTCCTCTCCCTCTCTATCTCTCCTCTGTCTCTCTCCCCCTACCTTTCTCTCAGTCTCTCCCGTTCTCTCTCAGTCTCCCCCCGCTCTCTCTCCCTTTCTCCGTCTCTCTGTCTCTCTCTCTTTCCGCCTCTCTCTCTGTCCGTCTCTCTCTCTGTCCGTCTCTCTCTCTGTCCGTCTCTCTCTCTGTCTCTCTCTCTCTCTCTCTCTCTCTCTCTCTCTGTCCGTCTCTCTCTCTCTCTCTGTCCGTGTCTCTCTCTCTCTGTCCGTCTCTCTCTCTCTACCTCTCTCTCTCTCTCTGTCCGTGTCTCTCTCTCTCTGTCCGTCTCTCTCTCTACCTCTCTCTCTCTCTCTCTCTCTCTCTCTCTCTCTCTTTCTCTCTCTCTACGTCTCTCCCTCTCTTTGCCTCTGCTATTTCCGCTCACAAAGAAGAAAAGAAAAATTCTTAATTTTCTTGAACAAATTACTTTTTTTTTTTTCAAACAAAGTCCTTCATAACTTGTACAACAAAACATAAAAATCTGCAGCAGCAGACAAGAATTTATGAAACTGCATTAAACTGCTGTAAAACAAAACAACGTACAAGTTTTCCTTCTTTATCTATCACTGAGAGAAAACCTAAGAGCTCCGAGAAGATGTCTTGTAATAACTAATTTGATTAAGACAACAATTGTTATGCATTAATTTTTGGTTTTGTTAAATAATTTGTGAACTTTACAAACAAAAGTCAACAGTAGTTTGTCATAGCGTTTACATACTAAGGAAAACACAAACCATGTTTTACATGCACACACACACATATTCTTAAAAAGCAAAAAAGAAAGAATAAATTTCATTTAATTCTGCTTTTCTCTATTCGTCATCTACGTATATGACATATCTCACATATAACTAACTTTTGCTTCTTATACTAATTTGGTCATTGGATAAAAATGCTTCAGAATATTCGCTTGCATTATTAGTTGATTGTTCCGATCAACCATAAATGGTATATTTGTTCATATCGAAGCATTATAAATTAAAATGGTCGCTTGCATTTCTAATTATAATCGCTGTATAAACTTGGCAAATAAAACTTTTTTGTACAATTTTGTGTAGAGTGAACTCAACAGTATTTCAACTTACAGTCACGACTTTATATTAAAATGTAATTAATCTTTGATATGCGTTATGAACCATAAATTGTAAACATCAAACCTCTTAAACGCCTCTTCTAAATGTCACTTGTCATTAGCTCAATAAATCTTGAAGGGATGCTTTGAAACTACTATTTGTCTGCCGTTCCATGATAAGTGTTATTTCAACCTGCTTATCAAGTTAGAATATGTCATCCAAAAACCTCTGGTTTTCGATGCATATAGCAAATACTTAATGCCTTTCCAAAAAGTCCTTAATTAATTGGAAAAAAGACATAAAGATGTCAACCTGTTACATATATATATGTAACAGATAGGAAAACTATATTTGCCTGTGCCCAAGCCTTTATACCCACCATTGGAAAAATGGAAAACGAAACTACATTTTAATAGGTGGGCAGGACTGATTTTTTTTCTCTTTATGAAATATCATCAGCCAGAGCAAAACCGCCAGAAATTAGATGTGTTTTCAACTTATTTTATACTGTAGGCGTGGCCTGTAGTAGTAGCAACATATGTGAAAGAATTCCTAATGTTTCTGTCAAATTTAGAGCCGATATCTTTATTTATGTACTATTTGCTGCCAGAAGAATGTTTACCAGAAGAATGTTTACCACAGATATGACACCGACAAGCAGACAGACAGATGGTCAGATAGACAGATGGATACGTCTAGGTGGATTCCGATCATACTGATCGAGCATATATACACTTTATGTGTTTCTTGAAGCTTCTTTCTTAATGTTACAAACGTTTTTACGAAAAAATTAAACCCTAATATTTTATTATGTCGAGTGGACGCGGCAGATCTTTTCCATTTTTATAACGAAACTAGAAAATAGCTAACTTAATAAGTGTGGAAGTTGTTTTAGATCTATCCCTTATGGATTATAGGGGTAATAAGCAAAAAATCCAACCTTTTTTTTAAACAAGAGTTGTTCTCAGTCTACGTTATATTGTGGGCATGTTTGGCCTACCGTTCATACAAGAACTTCCAATGTTTCCGCATCCATATTTCAAATTGATATCTTAATTTTTACGCCCAGGAGACTGTTTAACGCGGACGGATAGACGGACATTGTTAATTTCGATTTTAAATATTTGATGCCGATCAAAAATATACATATTTTATAAGATCTCCGAAGTTTCCTTTTAGGCATAAACAAACAAAATGACCAAATTGAAAATCATCTACGTGCTTCATTGACTCTAGATTTGTCGATTAAATGATTTATTTTTTTTTTTAAAGTACTTGATGGGTCATAGAATCTCTCAAATTATTATAAAGGTATCGAACAAAAATAGCTGCAGTGTTGCCATTTTTAATATTTTTTAAAAATAATTTTTTTTTTTTTTTCGAATATTTAAATATATACCTAATGTAATCTCTTCATAAGATAATTTTCTTTAGTTCCAAAAAAAAAAAAAACAAAAAAAAATATTATCAAAATTAAGGTCTTTTTAGTTTTTTAGAGAGGTGTTAATACACCCATACAAATTGATCCAGCTTAGCATCGTCATGGCAAGACTTTGAAGCATCTGAACTTGTTCAACTTTTTCAATAATTATCTTTAAACTCCCTCTGAGATAAATGTCTGCTTTATTTTTTCTTATATTACACTTATAATAAACAATTTTAATTGATATGTCATTATGCTAATGCAAACTTCTCCGACGCTATTGAATGCATGAATTTGATTTCATAATTTTTAATTGTAATTGTCATTTAGTCGTCTTAACACCCACTTTAAACTAAACTGGAAACGAAAACGAACACGAAAACGAAAAAGATAAAAAATTATATGTTATTAAAACAAACAGACGGTGGCTGAAGGCGCATTTTAGAAACTCGTGCAAGTTTTATTAATTATTTTAATTCATTATGCAATTGATGATTGTTCCTTCAGTACCTTCAGACCTAATTAGATTTACAAAGATTTACAAACTATTTTCAGTTCTTATAAATTTTTTTTTTAATCAATTATTTGTATTAAGACTTTTTCTCTCAGTTCTTTTCACTAAAAATTTTCGATTGATTCTATTTTCAAAAGTATTATACCAACTTCAACTAAACGTATATGGATTAAGTGAGTTTTTCGTTTAAAAAAAAAAAAAAAAAACTATGCCTTTCGAAGATTCCGAAAAACAACAGAGGTTGCAAAAGGACAAATGTGAATTTATTTCAAACGATTTCGAATCTCACGTTGATCAAGATCTATTGCATTTCTATGAGTGATACAAACGGAATGATAAAATTATCTTCTTAGCTTTCCATTGTATATCACAAAACTGAATTAAAATATCAATTTGTGGTAGAAAAGTAATTTCGGATTTTTGATACGAAATTTAATTTTTTTTTTTTTTTATACAAAAGAACCAAGTCTTTAGCTACAGGGTATGCCAAAATTGTGCGCAAGATTTCAATTAAAAAAAAAAAACTGAGTTAATTTTTAGGATACAACATAGAATAGACTTATATGTGGAAGGGCACATCGCGCAAATAGCTTCCAGGGCTTTTCTGATACAAGCGTAGTCTTTTGTCGAAATTTTTCATAATCATTTCGCATAAATGCATCTGAATTTCGTTAATGCAGCGTTGAATCTCCTTCTTTAATGCACAGGTGGTTGTGGGCTTATTTACATAGAACTTTTGACTTCAAATAACCCGAAAAAAAAAAATAAATCCATGCGCAATTAAATGTCTTTTTACAGATATTGAAGAAATCAAATCAATATTCTGATCAAATTTTGTACGAATTTTTTTAAAATGTGACCGCGAAATTTTTGTTATTTTTGAAATAATCTTTAGTAATGAAAACGCATTGATTCGTCGTGTAATGCTCTTTATTTGCTCCAATTTGCTCGATAATCTTGTTGCCAATACTTTAACGCACAAATGGCGATAAAAGCAAATTTTAGGACACCCTATCTTAGAAGTCACTTCCTGTTAGGCGCGGTCTATTCAAGAATTTCAGTTCCTCTTTTTAGAAAAAAATTGAAAATAAATAATAATAATTTAATGTTCGAAATAGATTACACATCACTTTAGAAGTCGTTGCTAGAGGAACTCTTTTTTCACATTGTTAAAAATAGATAATTAAGACAAGGGTTCGTTCGTACAATTACAAACGAAAGATAATTTTTTTGGAAGGCCTTTCTGCTTAACATCCTTCATCCTTCTTCAAAGTAATTGAATGATGGTTGTGGAATCTGCTGAAGCAAATATGCCTCAAGATCAGGAATGATTTGAATTTCGACGAACAAATTCTAAAAAGGGGTCATTTGTCGAATACTTTTGGTGGGGTAGACCTACAAAGCAAAGTGGAGTCGGTTCAAGATAAATTTATTTGTTGATCGCTATTTTTGCAAATTGGAAAATTTTTAAAATTTTTTGGAAAAATAATTATTTGAAAATTCTTGTCAACAAAGACATTACTTTGTTACGTCATAATTAAGTATTAAACGATGGAACATTTCTCATAGTCTTGGACTCCCTTCTATACAATCAAAGTGATAAATTTCATTAACTGTCTTTCTCAATTTGCTTATTTTTTTTTTAATTTTTTTTTTTTTTTGTCAAAAAATCTCACTTTTTTTGCAGTTGTTATGAAAGTAATAGAGTTTCTGGTGAAACGAAAATATTTTTTTGCCAACCCATTATTAAAAGTCAGTAAATGCATGAACATGCCTTTGCATGATGCATAGGTAATATATGTTAGATAAATATTTGTGTGGCCCGTACATGTGTACTTTTTGTTTATATTTGCAACAACTTGTTTAATAATTTGAAAACTTTGTCGGCATTTATTGTGTTTAGTCTTTTTGTATATATTTCTGTAATTGTTTTGCTTTTTTTTTTTTTTTCTTTTGCTTGCTGTGCTTATATGCACAGATTAATTAAAATGCATAGCACGCTTATGTAAATTATTAGTTACCTAGTAAAATAGGGTTACTTTCTGCTCACTTCTCCTCTTCACCTCAGCTTCCTCTCTTTATATGCATGCATATAAAAAGAGGATATATATATATGCATAAGCAAAATAAAAATTGGCATTGAAAGCTTTACTTTAATATTTTTTTATATTTTATTTTTTTATTTATTTTTTTTTTTTTTAAATATTATTATTAACTCTTTACTTTGTGTCGCTTCCTACACACATTCAACGATTTTAAGTTTTAACTTTTATGTTCAACTGATCATTCATTCACTTATTACTTTAGTGGTGTAGGACAGAGTAAGAGTAAGTGTTTGTTTGGTGTTGCTGCTTTAATTTTTTTTTTTTGCTCATTCGAACAACATATGTATGTCTCTTAACTTTATGTGTGTTATGTGTGTGTGTATGCTGTATTGTATTGAGTTGGCGTTTGTATACACGTTTTATAAGCGTTGTTAACATTAATTAGTTGCTTTTTGACATGTTTTCAAAAATGTTGACTTATTTTCAAACTTATGACTTGAACACAGATTTTTTTTGTTTAAAACACATATATATATATATACGTAGATGTAATTACAAATGTGCCAAAGTCATATCTCAGTATGCATGCAAAAATTGACAATCATTTGCACGCCTACTGTAAACGAAATATTTTCGATTTAAAAACTAGATACACTCTAGCAATTATTCTTTAAAAGAAATCAAAAGAAGTTTACGTAAGCATTTGATTTAAAAAGTATTGAGATTTAGTTTATTTGAAAAAAAAAAAAAAAAAATAATAACCAACATTGGGTAAAGGTCCATTTATGCTGGTTATGCTGTTCGCAAGCTTTTCTTTCTTCGAGCAAAAATTTCGAAAAAGATTTGTTGTTTCCTAAATTCTAGACTTTCAATGGAATCTATACCGCATTTGAGTGACAGAAGTAAGTGAAAAGAGGTGTAAAATATATGTGCGATGAATGGAGACTTGAGGGTAAATAAATAAACTACACAATGGATGGAGACATAGGCCTCAGTCTAATGCAATGACTGGTTAAATGTCATCAAACTATTAACGAAATCGTTTGGGGAATTCATCATTTAATCGTTTAAACTAAATAGCTCAGAATGTAAGGTTCTTCGATTTTACTCCTCCTCTGTCTTTTTTTCCTTTCTTTTGGTTTTTTCCTTTTTTTCTTTTTTTTTTTTTGTTGAAGTAAGATAGAAAGAAGTAAAAAGCAAGTTAAGCAAAAATGGGGAAAGTAATGTGCAGAAATAGAGCCTTTTTTCTGCATCGCAATCTCAAAAAGTCTTTAGAAATGAACACAGCACATACGTGATCTTTAGATGAAGCCTGTACAGACAAAACAAAAAGTAATGTGCAGGGTTGAAAAACGAAAGCAATCTTTTCCGAATTTTGGTCTCAAAAAGTCTTTAAAAATGAGTTAAAAATTTGTAAGCTTATTTTTCAAGAATTTTTCCGTAAATTACACCAGCTCTATAAGGTGCACCGAAATTTACTTACGATTCGAGTTAAATAGGAAAGAGAGTTATTATTTTAATTTCACCTTTTTAATTGAATCCTAAAATCAATAGAATAAGGTAAGGTTATATTATGCCATCAGATAAATGACCTCTGCTGTTTTGCTGGCACCTACCAGCTAATTCCGATCATTGAAACGAGAGAGTGTACACGACCAGGGAATGTGAATTTTTTCACAATATGTAGCGCATATGGAACCATCTTATTGAAATCACATTTTGTTCATAACTATGTCAATCAAACTTGGGCGGAAAGAACTGAGCTATCATAGCGCGATATTAAACATCAGGAACTGTCAATAACTGTCTGGCCACATTTGACACAAAATTTGCGAACTATGGTCACTCAACTTTCATGATTTTTGAAATTTTTTTCAACAATGAAAATGCGTTCCTTTCTCGCGTAACGCTGCCTCTTCACTAGCCCTAAATTGTCAGCTGTCAAAATGAAAAATTCAAAACTTGCGTAAATTTTTGGACATCCTATAAAAAAAATTATAAGCAGGAGATTTTATGCGTTCAAAAAAACGATTTTTCAAACGACATTATTCCTCGAAACTATTAGCGTAGCTAGCACTACTTTTAACTCTAAACTCGGACTTCTCGAAACTATATATATATCGAATATCTTTCCGCCAACTAACCTCGAAATTTGATTAAAAAAATGTTTCTGGCAGAGAACGTGCGATTCATTAGTTTATTTAAAGGAATTTTTTTAGAAAATAGAAAAATTTGCTAAAATCTACACAGAGTTGTTTTTAAATATTTTCAAAAATTCCCACTCACTTCACTTTTTTGCTTCATACACTATTTCAAAAAATATTTTATTTTCTTTGCTTTAGATATAAAGCTATAATAATAAAGATATAAATAAAGATATAAAGATCTGTAGGAAAACAGACCAGAAGGTTTTGAGAAAAAAATGCATTTTTCCAGCGAATTGTTGTTCCGCCAATTTGTTATCAAAAATTTAATAAAAAAAAATTTTTTTAATTCCTCAACAAATGAAGGAATATTTGAAGAAAATTGTATTTTATTAAATTGATTGAATTTTTCTTTATCAATAAGTTCGTAAAAATTTCGAACTCATAAAGCACAACAGTACCCTTAAAACCATTATCGCATACTTGACTGCATATAAATTCTTTCGTGATCCTACACTTGAAAACTTATTTTTATGGCATTTAAAGACGATTCCAAAATTTTCTTATAAACATTATTACGATAGATTCATTGAGAATCAAGAATTGTGTTAAGTAGAAACACTATCGTATTGAAAAAAAAAAAAAAATTTAAAAAATTTTTATAAAATAGATTTTAATTTAAAAATTCCCGCTACTTTTTAGACATAAGTCAGGTGAAACTTTAAAGTGAAATTTTCTAAATGTTGGAAAAACAAGAAAATTGAAGAAAAGTACCAAAATTTTTCCATCTATAAGTTTGTGTTTATGTGTGTGTGTGTGTAACAGTCATTTTTGTAAATAAAACTCAATTGCTTTATATAAGAAACATTGTCAACGTTCGTATGTTGACTGTGTCAATTGAACACGCCCCAACAATCATAGCCAATTAACCGTTATTATTGTTGTTGCCTTTGAGCCACAAAGCAATTTGACAATTTTGCAATTGACTACAGACAACCATAAACCACAGTGATGGGCATACATACACACATTGACATACACAGAAAGCAAATAGCAAGCCATTCACTCACTCACCTATTCAGTCAGTCAGTCAGCCAGTCAGTCAATCAGTCAGTCAGCCAGCCAGTCAGTCAGTCAGTCAGTCAGCCAACCAAGCAGTCAGCCAAAGCTCATTCTCATGTTTCGTTTAGCTTTATAAACGAATTAAAAAAAAAAATAAATAAATAAAAAAAAAAAACTCCCCAACAACACAACCAGAGAATCTAAGTTAACAGACAACAAGACGACATGGTCAGAGCAATTGTGTAGATGCTATCATGTGCTACTTTTAAGGTTTCAGCTTTCGGTTTCAGGTAAATTGTACAAAAGCACAAAAGAGCATTTACATGTACAAACAATTTTGCACATTTCTTTTATGAGAGCACAATGATAAATGAATGAATGAGACGCATTCGGACGCGTTGGTTGGGGGAATCAATCAATCAATCAAATATTAATTCCTGTTCAAAAATTTCATATGAAAATTTCAAATTTATGTTTTTCAAATTTTTTTTCTTTCCTTTCCTAAAACATTGCATAAAAGAATATGTTTTTCAAACTTTGAAAAATTTCAAAAAGAAAATTTCTTTTAAAGGTATTAAGACACCAGAAAATTTTCCAGCAAAACAATAGATGTTTTAAAGCTTCTAGATTATGTGAAAAAATCATTAGCTGAAACAAATTTCTTCATAAAGTTTTAGGGCTGCCTTTGTCCACTGAATCCCCCTACTGGGAAGTTACAGATTAGTCTTTTGGTCAATCTCTTGACTTCTAATTTGCCTGATGCATTAACAGAAGTCTTTAGACTAGTCTACATGATCACTTCAAAGCATTCCCAAACTTCAGCAAGACGACGAACTTTAAGTGGACACGAGGCTGGGAGCGATTCTTGCTAGAACGACTGCTTCTATCAAGAGTTTAGGATGAAATTTTTAGAGCTGAATCTCAATTGGACCGCAGAATTACACCCTTTTTAGGCTTTTTTTCTTTGCCACTTCGGCTCATGTAAAGTGTAGAGGCAATTTGTAATAAAAACTCATCGATGAAAGAGAACGAGCAGGATTCTTTAGACTTGGAATTTCAAAATAATGTAGAAAATATTAATGAAATGAAAATTACTATCCTACTTGCTATGCTGCTTGCAATTTTCAAAAATCGTGTTTCGAAAAACATGCTTTTGAAGTTTTGAAATTTTTTCTAGACATGTTTTTCTGTAACAAAAATGTTTTAAATTATTAATCCGCAATCCGTAGGATCATAAAAACTCTTCCATTTTCAAACATTTATTCTTATTCTTTTTCCTCGAAGATTTTTCCTCGAAGACTTTAAATTCTCTCCTTCAAACTTGAAACTTCATAGCAAAGCGCACTCTGTACACCAGTTGGGCATTATGGTTAAGTCCATAATTAGATTTCGAAGATTTCTGAACAAAAGGTGTATACATATATCTATAACGTACTTGATGAAACTCCAGAAGTTCTACATCAAAGCATAATCGTTAGACCTTACATCGCAATGTATGCAATTTCATCGAGTTTTAAATATTTGGAATGTGTCGAAGGATTGGTTACTTGTCGAGATCTTTATGAAGTATTGTTGGAAATCATCGATTACAGTTTGACGTCAGCATCCCGTTAACGCAATTCGGGACAGCGCTTTATCGACAGTAAGAGAAAGAATCTGGAGGCGTTACAAAAAGCTTGAGGATTAAAATT
Source organism: Glossina brevipalpis (assembly GCA_000671755.1). NCBI lineage: Eukaryota > Metazoa > Arthropoda > Insecta > Diptera > Glossinidae > Glossina > Glossina brevipalpis. The sequence continues at coordinate 4,689,637 of KK351013.1, forward strand.
AGAAGCATTACTTGGCGAAGATTCAAGACTAAAAGAACTGACTAAATTACTGGGAGCTGAGGAAGTTATATCGATATAAAAAAAATTGGGTACCTTTAGGGTGTAACATCGAGAGACCATTTCACATGATAAGACTGATAAGACGATGTAAACGTAAACGTTTTTTGGATCATATTTAACTATTGGTGAAAAATGGATACTCAATGAACACAAAAAATCGTGAGTGAATAGCAAATTCGAAAACAAGTGGAGTATAGTAATGTATCCATGTTTCATACTTGACAAGAACGAGATGCTTATTTCGCCTAACCGACTCCAAAGTGAGCCAGCAACACGGTACGGTTTTTCTTAAACGCAGTATTAGCTTCGAACAGAGCTATCCCATCAACAAATGTTCATGCTAAATACTATATGCACTGCCTTCTAATATCATCAAAATATCAGGGATCTTACCCAATTTCACTTTTCGGTCTTCCAGAACGATTTTGTGAATTTTTATTTTATTTTCTAAAATGACTATCGAATTCGGGCCAGAGCGATCGGGATCGATTGTGATCGTAATATGCGTAGGATAGGATTAAAGTCAGGAAATCATCAGACAGACTGTTTTTTTTTTTTTTTTGAACGGAGTAGAGTTGCTGTACCTTTTTTCAGGCCGATTTTTGCTTTGGATGGTATTTTTTCCATTAAAAAGCCAGCAAATGGCAACATCGAAACCAAACGGTTATTGTTCCAAACTAACATCGCAAATGGCTTAATCGCCAAAGACAAAACGATCGTAATAAACCAAAAGACGTATAATATGAATTATAATGATTCGCCATTTTATCAAACCCGCAGTTAAAGTCAGAGAACTTGTTTTCTTCATTAGAGACAGACATCACAACTACACAAAATCAGATCATGACTACACAAGGACATTTAACAATGACAGGAGCACCGAAAAACAATGCAATAAAGGATTTCATTTACAAAAATAGGTTTACGTCGGAAGAGAAAACCGATTTATGGGGTCTGTTGGAGAAAATTCTTTAGCGCGGAGAAAACAAGAGACACATAAGGCGGTTTGTAACATGTAAGCTAATGGTTGGAAATATCCTGAAATTTTGCTACATTTCATTTGAAGGTTGAGACTCTATAAAAATCATAGGAATTCGACAATAGTGGCGACATCTTTATGTCACCATACGAACTTATTGAGTGATGTATTAAAATTTCTTATCAAGCATATTCGATCCAAAGTAGAAAAATACAAGCAGGCTTGCTATTGGCAAAGCTGAAAAGAAATTACTACAGATAGCAGGACTAAACTCTTTTCATATAGCGAACGATTTGTATCGATCAAAAGCAATAGCAACCATGTGCCAGATGCAATTGGACCGATCAGCAGAATGCTATGCTGCCTTACCACACATTAAAAGGATTTAAAAAAAAGAAATAATTCGAACACACACACACACACCTATATATATATATATATATATGTAGACCACTAAATCAATTCAAATCGTCAGTCTGATGTTTCAATTCTCCAAATAGTATCTCATTCTTGATCAAATTTAAAATCTTGTTTTATTTCTTTCGCTCTTCGCATTATTTCAATGCTTTTATAGAACTAAAGACTAATTCCTACTTTAAATCGATAGGAAATGAGTAATCAGTGAACAACACATTATTGCTAAACACTGATCAACACATTTCATTGAAATATTCTCATCTAACATAATCATTTACTTTCAGCAAGATGGAATTCAGCAAAAAAAAAAAAAAAAAAAANTTTAAATTAGATTTTACAGAAATACTCCATTCCGTACGATTACACTTATTTGTATTATCGAATCTTCAAATGTTGGCTGAACGTGTGTTATTCAGCAACAATATTAACAACGAAAAAAAAAACAATTTTTTTTTTTTTTTTTTTTTTGCGATGTTTTGCACTCACGGACTATGCAATTAAGATACATTTCATTTTGTCTGGAGGCAACAAAACATTGATTCCATTTTCTTGATATGTGTGCAAGATTTGGTTTTGCGTATTTAAATGTGTGTGTGTGTGTGTTTGTGTATATATTCATGTACACACACGTACATTTAAATGGATTTCCTAATGTTTTGCAGACATTAAATGCATACCGTGCACACATAATTATACAATTTAATGAAACGCACCTGTACACAAAGTAAACATGTACGCACAAACATAAAGAAATTATAATTAGTTTGCAAAAGCAACAACAACACATTGTCTTGAATAAAGTACTGATGAATAACACATTTTATAATTTTAACAAATTTGCTCTATTCGTACATATAAATGAATGAATTGATGGACATATATATACGTATGTACATACATACATACATATGCCTATATAAGTGAGCATAGCCATTTGTGTACAAACTCATACACACACACACATACACAGTCCATACACGTGCACTTACGCTGTGGCTAACGTGTATCAAGGTAATAAAACTCTCCTCTACTCTAGTGCTTGCTACTTAAGCAGAAGTGCATAATTTAAAAAAAAAAAAAAAAAAAAAAAAAAAAAAAAAAATAGTATTTTACGAAAAACAAAAACTTCATCTAAATGAAAAATTCATTTTAATGCTTATATGCATGTGTGTGTGTATATGTGAAAAACTGCCAAACAAAAAAATTCGTTCATTTGTGTCTTGAAAATTTTCAAAAATAAGCAAAAAAAAAGTTAAGTTCTTTTTTTTTTTGGAATCATTCTTCTCGAACGAAACAATCAAAATCCAGAAAAGTATTTTTTGGTCTACCAAGTTCGGTTTTATCCCGAATCTTATTACTAATTAAAGTCAGGTAAATATCTGCTAATAGTTAAACTCTCTGAGAAATTCAATAAAGCTTATGCTTCGGTAGATGATTGGGGAAAGTCGATAACTTCATCGGCTTGAGGTGGATGTCTAACGATGTTTTCCTTTTCCTTTTCTTTTTGGATTTGGACTTTGAAAGGGTCCTGGACCAGTAACTGATTTAAAGTAATATTTTGCTAATTTTTTAAATTTTCATTTGCAATTTCCCTTCAATGGTTTTCGTAATTACAACAGATAACTCTGATGCAGAAATCACAGACCTTTTCAAACTGTAAACCTACACTGAAATCAAAAGCATTAAAAACTTCAACTTCAACTTCAATTGTACACGTCTCTGGGTCCGATTATACACTTCGCTGGGGTCTTTAGCTCACAACTGCACATATTGCCAAGGAAATGATACAAGAAATATATTTGAATTTTTCGATGATAAATCGAAAAAAGCGAAACTATTGCAAAGACTTTCACACGATAGCACTTAAAACCAGCACATTAGACAATAATTGAAAATGTATTTGATCTAAAAAAAAAAAAAAAAAAAAAAAAAAAAAAAAAAAAACATTTAATATTTTTTTAACTCAAAACGCTCGGCCTGACCTTCAGACGTAATATCGAAATTCAAGAATTTGGTGCAAAAATTTAAATTATTTGATAAACACTTTGTTTTTGTGTTTCACTTTAAGAGAATTTTTTTTTTTTTTCACAAGCTTAAGAAAATTCAGCATTTTTCATAAATAACCGGAAATACCAAAGAACGGTGTTGTTTAACTATTTTTATTTTAATTTTTGCAATACTATGCAATATATATGAATTAAATTTCAAATTTTTTTCATTAATAGCTGTGGGAATACGAAAAAATTTTCATAATTCTCACGTAGCTCGGACAAATTGTTTCGTAAAAAATTTCAAATTTATTTAAACTAATTTTGTTATTACCTTTCTTTGTATACGTTGAACCATTTCAATTCACAATTGGGATAAAAGGGATCGTTAATCATGAAAGAAAACATAGGAAATTCCAACGGTAGAATAACATTCATCTGCTCATTGCATGAAATTCGACCCTATATAGCAAACAAGGCCAGGAAGCTTTAACAGCATATATAATAGGAAGCTTTACTTTTTCTGATTAACACTATTTTTAATAGATGATATATTATCTGGTCGAGCGGGGCTTCCAGTCATTTTTGGGCGCAACCTTAAAACGTCGCTAGTTCTTTCTCTTATGGAATTCATTTCATTTTATTAAGTGAAAGAGTTACTATATTCGATGCAGAGAATTGCAGTCGTTCAATTAAAAGATTTTGGGGATCGAGATTGAATGACTTTATAGAGGTAGGTGTAACTAAGCAACCTAATTTTTAGATAATCAGGAAAGAAAAGAAGAATTTTAAGAAAACCTGAACAAAGGAAGGGGATCTGATCTTTAAATTTAACATTATAAACAAGCGGCGTTATACGGTTAACCACGCTTTGAAACCTATATAAGTCATACCAAGGGTATTCCCGCAGAAGACTTCAATACAATCGTCAACATGCGTCATAACAAGTGAAGGCGTAATGGTTTGTTTAACCTGCAAAACCAGATATAGTTTCAGATTGTAAAGCTTACGGGAGTGTAAGGAAGACTTTAGCAGAGACATTGTTAATATGTTTGCGATCAATGATTACTGCAAGACATTGCATTGAATCTGCAAAATCAATGAGATACCGAGATATTTTTATATTAAGCTTACCATTCTTATATTTTATTTGTCTAACACATGAAAGAACTTGTGAATAGTGAGAGACAATAGTTCAAATAAGATGACTCCTGATATTTCTTTTATAATAAATATTAAATTCTAATTCTAATCATGTTTGTAAGAAATTTTTGAATATTTATTTCGTTTCACTTCAAAAGTTTTTCAGGTTCCTTCTACGGGTATCAAATTACACTTTTAATACGAATTTTTAAATGTTCAGAAGCTCAATTTGTTTTCGAAACTATCATTACTCTCCAGGTATCGTAATACGGTCTTATTTTTTATTTACAATTCTTGATTGTCCCGGTGTTCATTGGCGTAGTGAAAAATTTAGAACTGTTGGTTTTAAATTCGTTAGCCAACATGGATAAGCATGAAATTAAAGAAATTAAATCGAAGACACAGACCAAGCAAAGGGGAAAGGGATTTTTTCGACCTCAAAGACAACACAATATTTTCAAAAAACCAGTAACTCCGATATAGAAGTTTGCTTTGATTCGTACCAAATCTCAACAGCCAAGTGGTGGATTCTGAATTCCTTTACAATTCTCTAGTGATTAGATGCGGGCTATTCTTCAACATGGACCACAAAATGTCATTATCGGCCTACGGTGGAGAGTGAGAGATAGCGAGAGAGAGGTACAGATAGCGAGAGAGAGAGAGAGAGAGAGAGAGAGATTCAGATTTCCACAAACCATCTTTGACAGATCCATACACTTTCATGCTCACCTCACAACGTATCACAGAAGTTTCTATAGACGATCAATCCATGGCTTTCTCTTTAGAACTCAGGTGAAACGCAGTGCCTTAAATGCACATTATCCACTGCCAACTTATTTCTTCTGAACTTCGTAACTAACTGATGAAAGGTATTGAAAGCAGCTCTCTTATATCCCACGAGAGGTACGCTAAACAATAAAATCCCGCATTCACATAAATAAAATTCCACGCACGCATTCTCTACCTCTTTACCTTGACCTGTCAGATAAAACTACCTACGGTTAGTAAGATAACACAGCACTTTTCCGTCAACCTATTATATTTTCACTAAACTATCACCAATTGTTATCACTAATCTTTTTTTATGATTTAAAAATTTTTTTTATTTGAAAGAAAGCCAAAAACCGTTGTTATCTAAACATCTAAACATAAGAGAAATCCTACTCACGCAATAATTGTCTCATTCTGTTCGTGAAATCCAAACATATCTAAGAGAAGAAACAGCAAAAATGTCTATAATAATTGGCATGAAGATGCATGCGCTCACGTACTTGATTAACCCCTTTCAAGGGAATTTTTTCACTACTTGGGCAACGTCGGTTATCGTTCGCTGAAATATATTCTCTTGCTTAAGTGGACTGTGGAGTTACGTTCGATTAGTAAAATTCAAGCCGAAATTTTACCTGATTAACGTTCACGTATTAGGGCTATTGTTGGGCGATTTTTACTTAAAAACTGAGACAAATCGTGAAAAGTCAAGCTTTTTTTTTTTTTTAAATAGAAGACGATCAAGAGTAATCCTATTTTGGCAGTGTTTTATACCTTTCATTTGCTTTATGTTAGAATTGGAAAAAGTAAGTGATACAAGAGCGAAAGAAACTAAAACCAAGAGTTTTCATTAGCAATCTGAAGTGATTGTAAACTACCCGTCTTCCGTTATATCAAACTCTTTAAAAAGAATATTTCCACTCATCCGCATTTATTTAATATCAATACATTGTATTTATATACTGTTTGTCGGTCGGTCGGTCGGTCGGTCGGTCGCCAAACTTATACCCTCAGCATATTTTCTATTTCTGCTATGAAATGAGAAATCGAAATGCTTCATACGATAGATAGATAACTTTATCCTCAAGCTAAAATATGATTTTGCTGAAGATATCGTCTAATGTGCAAAAAGGCCTCGACATATACATTCTAATACTAATCCAAGTTTATTTACATATTTGCGTGCTCGCGTATATGTGTACACAAAAACTCGCCATCTAACCGCTTATAGATAGATACACGCAATGCAGTATTAGTGTATCTTTGTTGAACTTGGTGAAATTGATTGAAGTTGTCAGTAAAGCCGACAAAGCGGCAAATTTTCAAAAAGAACCGATGAGGCTTTAACAACAACACAACACAACACAATAACAACAATAACAAAAAAAGAGAAAACACTTTTAGTAACATAATATGTACACACACACACACACACACACATGCATGCATATGTAGCAAAGAATGAAAACATGAATAAATTCACTTTGACTTTGTTGTGCCAGCTACAAAAGTAAACAAAATGTAAAATGTGTTTAAAGTGGTCAACAGAGAACAGAAAATAAAAACAAACCTGTGCATATAAATGAAAAGCACACATATCTATCTACATATATTTTCATAGATATATATATATGCACATACAAATCAAAAATTATGTCCACTCTCCACTCACGTACAAATGCACAATAGTCCATAGATTATCATTCTATTCACAATAGATTTTATATATAAAAACGGGTCATTATGTGGTGAACATCAAGTACTGATTTCAGATCTACCATATCATTATGTTGTTATCATCATCATAATGAGCGGTGGAATTTTTATACACTACGGAGAAGAGGGAAGTATTTACATTTACACAACACACACTAACCAGACATTTTACTTCAACTAACTTTAAAAGTTCCTATACTGCAGAGTGCTGAATAGAAACCCTGATTTCTCCATTTGATAATATTAACGTTAAATTTTACGGAACATTGTGCAAACCATAGAAGCTTTGTATTGATCAAGCTCTGTGCCTATTTGAAGAGATCGCTGAGATATGAGGACCTATTATAAATAAATTTTGCTGAGATATTATATTAAATAAATTCTCTACATCTCTCCATTTACCATCATTAATTATGATCTTTTGATCTACTTATCGGATATATCACAGAAGCCTTCACGGTACTTTTATCTTGATCTGCTAAGTGTGAATACATCAATCTAAAAAAAAATCAGAAGGAGGCAGGTCTAAAGCATAAATTGCATGCGCAAAAGAAGTGCTCAAACCAAATTGAAGATCACTTCCGCAAAATTCTTGTCACAAAGCTTTCCGAGTTTTATGACCGTGAAGAGCCTTTTGTTCTCAACCGTGTCTCACTTAGCTTGACTGTTTAGGCTTAATACTGTCTAGATGTAACAGTTTCAGTTTCAGTGCGTTCCACGAAACGCACAGGCATAAATAATTGGCTTCGCTAGAGATGTGGCTTGTTGTCTTTGCAGAATTTAGAATCGTCGCTAATAATCCATTCGTTATCACCCATAATATGTTGATGAAGATAAGACGAATACGATCGGGTAGAACTGTATTTCACTGCCGATATTTCGAAATGACTTAGCGAGTACGAACACCGTATCACAGATCTAATGTTTCGAGATAAACTAGCAAGTACAAAGACCGGATTACAGCAACAATATTTTGAGATACTTTAGCACGTACAAGAACAGTATTACGGCGCCTACATTGCAAGATAACTTAGCAACTACAAGACCCATTTGGGAATGAAGGAAATTTTAAACAAAATTTAGCCAAAATCCTTATAAAAATGTCCAAAGCAGTTAAGTTAATAGGGTGTGGCACAAGCATCGCAGATTTAGGGGTCTCTTAAAAAATCATACGTTTCGAGTTAACAGTGCCGCAGTGTCCTTTAGCTTTCACTCAATTGCCTTGAAATTTTAATTTTCAAATTAAGATTCTCTAATAGACATTGAATCACTTTTACAATCAATTTTTCGATACTATTGGATTTGCGAGCGATGCTCTCCAAAAGGAAAGAAAAATTTCAAATCGATGGGATTGTTTGTATAAATTCAGATTTTTATAAATTATTTATAAAATTATGATTGTTATAGACGATAAGATGGGACCATAAAAAGAAAGGACGGTTTTATAAAAAATACTGCGCCTACATTCAATTCTTAAAAAATAATTGTATATTTTAAAACCTTTGGTTTCATATGCGGTTGATATTAATCAATATTTTTATTTTCATTTTTTATTACACATTCGAAGAATATTGAAAATTTTTCTACTAAAAGTTGTTCTCCTTGAAGCAAAAAAGAAAAAAAAATTCAAAATTATTTATTCAACATTTTTCTCATAGTTTTCCATCTTTAAAGCACACCTTACCTTACCTTACGCAATATTATGCAAATCCATTATCGATTGAAGATGTTTTGTGCATCCTAGGTGACTAGTATATAAAATGCATCTCAAGGTGAATGAGACTTTCTAACTTATATCTCATATAAAATCGCATCGAAAACGTTTCCATAATTACAATAAAATCGCTACTATAAGAACTGATTAAAAAAAAAACACACACACACATAAATTGCAGCGGCAAACGTCTACCAATCAATAACATATATAAACATAACGAAAAAAAGCTTCAACACGATCAACTATGTCTGTACATACATATATACATATGTATATTGTGACCCTACTACGTCATTTTGTTGAGATAAACCGTAAAAAAAAAAATCAACACAGACAGGCTGTCTGGCAATAAGATATAATTTATCTGCAGATCGAAGAAGTAAAGAAAAAAACATTGAGAACACAAACAAATGGTTTACGTCACGACGCAGAGCACAAGAAAAAAAAACAGAGAGACACAGAGAGAAAGAGAGAAAGAAAAAGAGAAATATAAAGAAATCCCCGTATACGTATCTCATAATTTTATGGTGAGAGTTAATACAGAGAAGAGTTTAATATTTATTTTCTATTGACCGTTCCATTGGTCGCGTAAAATTGATGTGCGTGTTGCATATGTATGGAGAAGAAAAGGTATTAAACGAAATAATACGAATATTTCAAATTTATTGCAATCATATAATAAATCTTTTTTATAACCATATTGAAATTTTGTAAGCACGAAGATGAACGAACATTGTGATCATTACACACAAATGTTTGCTTTTCATTTTCTCTATATAACTATCACTTATGAATGGCATTAGTTCCCATGAACGAACGGCAACATTGTCGTTTGACGATATATGTGTGCGGAGTATGTGCATGTATAGCTGCTATAGTCCATAATATTATTTGTTGTTGCTTTTTATCATATTATAAAAGCGTATTATATTTCAATGCTTGTTTTTTTTTTTACCGATTGGTTGTGGATGACTTCTTTTTTCTATTTCCTTTGAATGCAAAGTTTTCTTGTTTCTTTTTACGCACCCTAACAGAAAAGAGAGATAATCTAATTTTTCATTTAGTATGACACACTCTTGGGAATGTGTAAGTAAAGGCATTAGATCAGCGGGGTATTCCTTTCGTACTCTACCAAATTTTAAAAAAAATTTTAAACAAAAAGTTAAAAATAAATCAAATTGATCTCCTACACACACAAACAAACCTAGAGAGAGAGAGAGAAAGAGAAAGATAGAGAGAAAGAAAGAGAAAGAAAGAGAGAGAGAGAGACAGAGAGAGAGATACAAACATGGCTGCTGTAATCGTTGGAAAACTTACAAGAATGTGAAGATCATATTCTGGAAGTATGTACTATTGCGTCCACTCATCCTTCGGAGCAAGCCGCATTTTAAAATTTTCTATCAAGCAGAAGTAGCTTCAATTGATCGCTTAAAAAAAAAAAATAGAATGAACGTAGATATCCAAGATTCGTTTTGAATCGAATATACATTATAATAATCATAGCATTCATAATATTCTGGTTTTACCCAATGTCCGTATCAAGAGTTAGATTTATAGTGAAAAAAAGAATTTTCAATAAATTTTCTTGATAAAGCATAATAATGTGTGTGTGGTCTTAATCTTCTTTATTGTATCTACGCATCTATCTTGATAACATATACTTGCAGCTTAAGTTAAACTAGATACTCTGCGAGTACAATTCTAACGATTGATTGGCAAACGCTGAGCTTTACTTTAGTTCAATGTTCTTAATTGTCAAAACGAATGCAAGCAATAAGTTTCAACAAAATTCAAGTAAAATCTTCATATTTGGTCAATCAAAAAATGATCATATCTCATTATGACAACGCGAAGTTTCAATCTAGAAATTTCCCTTTATTTTTACTTCATTTCAAATCGATTAATATACCAAAAATATATCAAATATATAGTAAGAATTTTTACATCGTAATTAACAAACACATCGATATAAATTTTAACTTTCAAATAAGGTACAACTCTCTCGGTAAATTTTCAGACATAGCAGAGCAGAATTTCAGTGAAAAATCGATCTTTTTAATTCATCAATAAGCGAAGAGGCTGGAAAGTGTTTGTGCAACACATAATTTCATTATCAATCGACAACTCTGTTTTTATATAAAACAAAAAAAAAACTAGCAATGGCAACACTTCTCCTTTCTTCTCTCTTTATATCCCTCAGCGAAGGATGGAAATATACTCATTTTGTCACTTTGTTTGCAACACTCAGACGGAAGTTTCAGAGACCACATAAAGTATATATATTTCTGATCATAAATTTATAAAATTTAGAATCAGTTTCAGCATATCCATCTGTCCGTCAATGTAATGTCTGTGATAAATGTTCTCCAGGCTATACCTGCAACTGAAACTGAGTGCAACTGAAAACTGAAAACATCTCAAAACAAAAGGAGGTTTTCTTGCTCATTTTTCGTAAACTATAACAAATATAGTCCATTTCAAAAAAAAAAAGGTTTTACTTATATTATGTTCGTTATTCTCCAGTACCAGTAGAATAGAGTTCTAAAATTTGGATTTTTTTGTAAAGACATTTGTAACATTAAGAAGGAAGCTTTAAAGATCCAGTAAACTCTATCAAATACGGAATTCATCTAGACATGTCCGTCCGTCCGTCCATCTGTCTGTGTGATGTCTGTGACAAGTATTTCCGCGATCACAAAAATTAAGTTATTCGGATAAAATTTGACAAAATCATTGAAAATTCTTACACGCAAGCTGGTATTGGAGACGGACCAAATCGGTCAAGGCAAAGGCCTGTAGTTTCAAGTAAAAGTCAAAACACCTCTGCTTTCGGGGGAATTTGTTCACAAATCATGAACTACTATACACAAATACATAATAAAAAATTCTATGGTATTCCATAGAAATAGAAAAAAAATCTGATCCCAATATTACAAAGAATTGAATTTTAGTTGCTTTTGAGCTTTTTTCTAAGAAGAAGGTTATGGTTATAAATGATCTGATCACATTTCAATGGTATTCCATAGAAATAGAAAAAAATCTGAGAGCTGAAATTTAGTAGCTTTCAAGCTTTTTTCTAAGATGAGTGAGAAGGTTATAAATGATTTGATCAGAGCCCAATATAATTTTCTTACTTGTTTTATATTTATATAAACTGTTTAGTATATTTCGTAGAACACGTTCGTATTCTTCTCCAACCTTATCAACAAACCATATATTTGTCTTTCAATAGTTGAGTTGAAATCAGAATTGAAACTTTACTTGACATGGTATTGAATGACATGTAATGTCTCCGCGGTTTTTTTCGTATATTTGTGAGTTTCTCTTTGTGATCTGTTCTTTCCAAATGATTTCAAACTCTCCTATGGTTGATATTTCCTAACAGCTTGTGTGCCGGTCTTTTCCTACCAGTTGTAAATTTTCATCTACTTTTTCAATGATTGACCGATCAAAGTGAGATGCATTCTTGGCATGCAAATTTCCGGGTCAAAATCGAGCAAACCCACTTTTGGGTCCTTCGTTCAGTAATAGCATTTTTCACAAGTTTCGGGATGTTTTTCCAACGTTCTTCAGATATTTTACTCATTTTCAAATCTCAATAAAAAATTTTTACTACACGAGCAAAGAAACTATTTTCACAAGAAATCTTAGCTGAATTGTCACGTTTTAAGCACATATTCGTTTTAGACAATTAGATGAGTGTTGCCAAATATATAGGCATCAACACTATTTAGTAGCAAAAAACCGCCAAGTCGTAACATATCATCGAATATTTTGGGTAAATAGCCTGCTTACATTGGTGAAGCACAAATTTCAATTTCCCAAATATTCTAATCTCCTCTATTAGATTACATAGGCAAGCATAGGGGGGTATGCCATAATATGACTTTGTTTCTATGCTTCTAGCAGTTGCCATGATAACGGGCATGCATGGCAAAGCTGTTCATGCAATTGATATTTGCAGCTTAGCATAATGGTTAATATTGAATTCTGTATACTCTTTTGGCAATTGCTTGCTCCCATTGCTTGATGACTAATAACAATAATCTTATTTTGCTTTTTTTTTATAAAAATTTATTTCAAATATATTTTTCATGTCCTTTATCAATTTTTATAAACATTTTTTTTAAAAATATTTTTTTAAATAATTATAAACTATATTTTAACTAAAGACATGAACCATAAATAATTTATTCTAGCGAAACCGAAACCTGAACTATGCGTGATGGGCTAATTTCATGCCAATAATTAATTATAATTAGTCGCAAATTGATAAAATGAAATATACAATAGAAAGCACAGGAATATTATGGTAATTTTAGAATTAATTCATCTATTTTACGGTTAATTTGAAATAATTACTTTCTAAATAACAACATGCAACTCTTTTTTATTTAGTCTTTTCATTATTTTCATGTTGCATATGTATTTATGTATGTATTATATGTTGCTCGTGCTATACAACAGACTTGTTTGTAAGGTAAATTTCCCAAAAGAGTTATTTAAATGTTAATCCACGAGATACAATTTTTAACAGCACAAAGCGCAAGTATACTTTAATTGGCATAACTTTAAATTATTTCAGTGCTTTAAGGAGAAACCATACGGTAAAACGATGTTTTTTTTTTTTTTTTTTTTTTCAAACCAATATCAAGAAACTGAAAGGATACTTCTCTTGTGATAGCATATGTAACATCCGAAAGTAGATCGTTTCTCTTTCAAGCATATATAATATGAAATCTTTCTTTTTTTCACAATAATTGTGCACTGATCTTATTGTGGAAAAGTTTAAATTCGGAAGTAAATAGTAATAGAAAGACTGAACTATCAAAAAAGAAGAAAAAAATAGAATTATTTCCCTTATAAACCATAGCAAGCAAGGAACAGATTGAATGATCTTTATAATGAACAGAACAATTTAAGAATCTTTTTAATCGGGGTCTTGAAATAATCTCATAAGTTAGAAAAACACTAAGAAGTTTGAATTTCTTTCATGTGGCGAGTAAACAAAATTCGTTTTAAATTCAATATATATATATATATATATATATTTCTTTTTTACCTGATTTTGGTGTTTCACTTATAAGCTAAGAAAGAAAAAGCGAATGCCACAAATTTAAAATTTTATGATTTATTCACAACCAAGTCATATATATATGCCAGTTGTTGTTGTTTATGTATAGATATATGTAGTTATCTGTAAGTAGGTGGGGTTTTTAGAGTGAAATGTTTTCTGTTTTTGAATGAATAATAAGAAGGAAAAAGACAAAAACATTAAATATAATTTATGACTCGAAAATACATCTGGTATATATCTATATGTATATGTATGTATGTATGTATGTACGTGCGTGTGTATTGAAAAGAGAACGTTGGCCTCTTTCGCCTATGAGACATTTAAACTAGTTTCAGAATATTTTTTTTTTTTTTTTTTTTTTTTTTTTTTTTTTTTTTTTGTTAACAATTTTTAATGGGCCTGGGCTGGTATGGCTACTTCTCTCCTATGTTTAACATGCAATTGCAAAGAACGAATCAAAACATATGCTTAATAAATTATCAATATGTTAATGAAAAAGCCGGTTATATTATATTGAATAGATCGTTGCTTTAATGACCTTGCTTAGGATGGATGTTCGGTCATTTATGTTTTATTAAAAGACACAAAAATCTACAAAGGAAATGATTTAAAACTTATGGCAAATGTTAGACACTCTTTCATTAAGAGATGAATTGAACTTTGTTCTTAATAATTTGCGTCTTCTTTTTAGTTTTTTTTTTCTTTTTTTGAACATTTTAAATAGAATAGACCAAAGTCTTCTGCAAATCATTGTATAGATTTTCTTCTTCGTACTTTCTGGTATTCTCAGGACTCGACTTGAATTCGTCTATTTTAATTGACATAACAACACTTTGAAGTTTTTAAGCTTATTCACAAATTCTTCTTAAGATAAAGTTCGAATATTCACTTATCGGAGCGATTATAATGATCGTGAATTAACAATAACGTATAGAAAATCTATCAGAGCATATAAGAATTTTAATAAAATATTTAATTAATTTCGATGAAATGAAATTTTGCGATTTTATCTGCAAAAAGACAGTCACACACACACATATATACATGAATATAAATACATTTATTTAACATCTCATTCCAAAGACGGAACAACACAATTCATTGCCCTTCAGTTACTATTCGAAGTCATTGCTTTTCAGAGAAATTCCTTTATCTAGTAGTTTACTGTTTCAATTTTTAATACGATATGTGTTCAACTTTTATTTACGTTTGATTCTTTTCCATTATGAAACCATTGTAGAGCAAATTAAGCCTTTTAGTTCAACTCAACATCGTTAAGCTTATAATGCTTATAACATTGGTAATAGGGGAGTTACAATAGAGATTAGAATTTAAGACTTTTGCCCTTACAAACGCTAATACTTTTAAAATAACTAAAAGCATTATAGACAGGCGAGATGGTAAATTTAATACCCTACATCACGTTGCCTAACACACTTCATCTTTCACTTTCGTAATATGTTCATGTTAATAGTAAAAAATGATATCTTGTTTCCATGCGAAGGTATGTTTTTCATAGAAGATCTTATACAGAAGAGCACCTAAAACGTTAACTCACGTGGTCCAAATTTAGTAGACTAAAATTAAGTCTTAGATGTTCTTATACTTCAACTATTCTTGTCATAAAATACTAATAATTAGATCTTCTTGCTGTATAAAGACTTACCTTTGGTGAGGTCTCTTATATGGAATGAGATATAAAACTATAGAACTACGTGATCCAAATTTGATGGGATTAATTTTAATACAAAATTACTATTAAGGACGTGCTTGCATCACAAAATATTAAAAATTGTTTCTTTTTTGCCAAATAAAAGCCTATTTTTCAAAGGAACGATCACCTCAGAGAGGGTTCAAGAAATGTTTCCATACGATCCATATTTTTTTTCCTTTTACTTTGTATGACAAAATACCGATATTTGTCGAGAAATGTTAAAAATTGCAATATTTTAAATATAGACTTGCGGTCTTTTACGAGAAGTGATCGTAAGAATGGCTCGATTGGATTTTATTTTCATTCGTCTTTCGGTCAAAACATGTCATTGTAGAGAATTTGGTCAAAATATGTCATAAATTGTGACCTATAAACGGAATCCAAGAATATATACAAAGCGACAGACAAACTTACATCTATTCATTAAACGATGTTGAATCGATCGACATAATAAAAGATGAGTCTCTATATTAAGCTCTTCTGGATGCCTTATATACCGGCACACTGTATGTATCACAAGTGATGTAGAGGAAAAATAACTCGGTAATGATTATCGCATTTTTATACTTATTTGAAAGCAATCACATGTCAACCTTATACAAAGTGTTGTCACGAACTACCAAAGAATAATGATTTGAAATTTTAATGGAGCTATTTAAGAACTTCAAGTAAAAGAAGAAAAACTCAACTAAAAATTTCATTGTAAATCAAGTCATACTAAAAAAATGCTTGAGGATTACATTTTGTCTTTTACAATACGACTAACGAATGGTACTATAGATTATATTTGAAGATAGATTCCTTCATATAGCAGAGTGCATGCCTCGTTGTAAAAGTGCTTTTACAAAATCTTTATAGATTTGTGTACCTAGCACTGAAGGAAGAGAGGTATAACGGGCTGGTATCACAATGGGCACAGAAGAAATCTGTAAGCCATTCGGAAGTAGAGTTCAGGACAGTGACAAGCTCAAAGATTAATAAGTTCTCCCGATACAGCACACAAGCTACTGGACAAATGAAGAAACAATTTTTTTCACTGACGTCTACATCGCTCTTAACTACCTCAGGTACCTCCTGGAAAATCTGGGTATCTCAGACACCAATTTATGCAAATTCTACGAAAGGGTAATCGAAACTTCCAATCGCATCTAACGTGAGTGCTAGGCCATCTGCCTAATCAGACACCCGGTATTTGGCGAACATTTACTAACGCTAGACAAAAACATAGCGTTCGGAATCAGAGTTGATAACGCAATTTTTGAAACTGCAAGGCTAGAGGCATGGGCAAATATAGTAGACCTTTTTAACCGTGGCACCGAATGTTCATAATATTACCGTCCATAAACTTAGTCGTTTATGTTTATACGATACAAAATTTCAGTTGTTTAAAAGCAGTCGTTTGATGTACATTAAAGAATTAAGAGATGGCAGAAAATGATGATAAAAATTGCGTACGTCCGTTCGTCCGCAGCACAAGCAGTCCAGCAAATGATCTTCAAGTTGGACTGATCTCTCAATCTGATATCTCAATTGCGGTGTATGCTCCAGACGTGTCTTCCTTTGACTTTCAATGTGTCAGATTGATGTGGTCATATTCACCGAAACAACGGTTCACAAAATTTGGAAATATGTGCCGATGACTATTTCGCTTCGAAATCATGAAGTTTCTATCGAGACATTCATAAACTACCCGATAAGAAGCAAAAGATCACAAGTGAATGAATGAAGCGGTAATTACTTCGATTATATTAAACTTTTTTTAACAAGTATTTTTTAAATTAAATTTGAATTTTATTAGAGAATTTATTATCATATAGATGAATACAATTTTCAAATCAATTTCATGCTCCTGGCGTTTCTTTATGCATTTCTTTGCACCAAATCTCTTATATGTGTAGTTATACGAGAAAACCAACAATTTTTTTTTTTTTTTTTTTTTTTTTTTTTTTTTTTTTTTTTTTTTTTTTTTTTTTAAAATAACAAACGTTTCTTCCAACATTGTTTTTCTTCTCACTTGTAGGGTATAAACACATTTTTTTAAATAAACATATAAAAGAAAGTGCCTTTGGCGCCCGTTTTGCACCTTAGCAGCATTCAAGCGTATTATAAGGCATTCGAGAATTTTTATTCCATAAAAATTTTATTATTTGAAAAACGCAATTTTCTTTTCTATTGATAGTTTGGACTTTGGTCTCCCCTCAAATGTACTTATGTGTATTAAAATATGAAAATTCATATATATTTTGGAATATAAAAATCTTGAGTTATTTAATGTTTATTGCAAATCATTTCGGGCAATTTATGGCATTTGAAAAACTTATGAAAAAAAAAAACAAAAAAAAAAAAAAAAGTGTAAACTTTACGGCAAATTTAAGTACTTTCATCTTTAAAATCTACACCTTCTCTGGGTGGTGGTGGGTAACAAATAAAATGTTTTTTCGTAAATTAACACAGATAAGTTTTATTTGACTACTCAGAAATTAAGAATTTCATGTAGACCTCATTAATGCTAAACTATACTTCAGATGGCCAGCATACAGGCACACACGACACATAACATGCACACACATCTTTATTTTCCAAAATCTCAGGAAGCAAACATGAAACGCATTTTATTTATATTAAAGTAGTAAAGAATTTTTATTTTTGATTTAAAAGGAAACTTGAATGCCCCTTGCCATGAATATTATGAATCTCTTCTTCTTATACCCACTATCGCTTTGCCATAATGTGTGCAATGCCGAAAAGAAAGCTTCAGAGAGTGTTTATATCGTTCATCAGCATTAAATTCTTTGAATCGATCTAACCATATGTCTGACTATCTGCGTTCCGGTAGAATCGATTTAGGCATGTCCCTCTGTCCGTCTGTCCGTCTGTACAATGTTTGTAATAAACGTTCGCAAAACTTAAGATATTAACTTTAAATTTGGCAAAGACATTGGAAATTTTTGCACATAAGTTGTTAAAGAAAATGAGGTAAATCGGTCCAAGGACACGCCCATAATAGAACATAAACCGAAAGCATGTTTAAGTTTTTGCCTATTGTTCATAAATTATATGAAAGATAGAAAGTTGAAATTTTCTAAATTTATTTTATAATGGAAAATGAGATTAAATCGGCCACGCCTATACAAACTTATAAGTAATCAAATTTTCATTCCTTTCACTTTTTTGACGTTTACTGTTACATATCATTCATAAGGTAAACAAGACAAAATGTTGAAATGTTGCTGGTTTTCAGCACCATTCTACATATAAAGAATTGATAAAATAAAATAAATGATGATGGGTGGGGGTATAGAAAAGAATCGGCTCCAGCCGAATATAACTTTTTGTTCATTAATTATAGTCATGTGTCAGTTAGCTCAACGTATTTATTAATGCGCAGTAAATTTTAGAAAGAGAAAGAAATTTAAAAGTTATTTGTTTTTATTTCATTTTAAATCTCTTCTATTCTATATTGTATAAGAGGAATTTTTGACTTACGAAAAACGAGTAACAAACAAGGACTAAAGGCGTTATATTTGAATTATAAAAAGTATTTTCGCATTTTTTTTTTTATACTATTGTGTTATTTTCAAGAATAAATTTCAAATTTTGGATTAATCAGCAAAAATAAATAATGCTTTTTGACTGTGCTATAAAATTTAACCACATTTATCAAGGTCAGCAAAGTAAACTTTTTAAATTAAAAAGCTTATTTATACTATACCCTACACCTACACTTGCAGTAGAGGGTATAATAATTTTGTGGGGATCTTTGCAACGTGTAGATAAACTTCAGATAGGTTGACCTTTGAGTTAATATACACCGATCAATTCAAAATCATTTTTTGAGACGATCGAGTCGATTTTGAGATGGTCTGTCTGTCTGTCTGTCTATCTATCCGATGCCATACGTTGTAATTGTCCAAATTCCTTAACAAAAATCGTCAGTAAGAAGTAGTAGTATTTTCACTTACTAAATTGATGTGAACATTGTGGAAAAGTTATGGCAATTTTTTCAAGCTCCTCCTTGTAAACATTTCTTTGAACATTGAACATACTTATGACAAAATAGTATATTCTTCGATATTTAATAGTGAAAATTGATATATAATAATAGCACGATACGACTACACTAAGTGTGGACTATGCAGATCTATTTCTTAAACCACACCCCATATAAGGGTTCTAATGAAGCTTAAGCTTGTTCCACTTTTTCTTTTTTGGTGATAAATATTAGTTCATAATATAGAAAATTTAATATAAAAATTAATTACATCCAATATGGATTACCTAGGTCAACTTTTAGAACCTCATTTCAAAACAATGTGCTCATAAAAAAAGTGAACGTTTATTTGGGAGAAAGGCTTAATGTTTCATATCGTATAAGGAAATTTTATCCATAATCTCAATTCGGTATAAAAATTAAATGCAAGCAAATTTGAATCAAATTTTTGGATCTCATCGTATACAGAGGTTTTCATAAAAAGCACAACTTTTATAGAGCAACCAACTCTAATTTAAAAGTTTGTTAAAACGAAAAAATAGTGAATAAAGAATAATAAAATCAAGAAAATTAATTTTACTAAATTTGGAATATGTAGTTTTGGGCTTCTTTCCATATATAAGGGCTTTCATGGAAGTGTGCATTTACTTGGGAACAAAGCATAACTTTTCATACTTCATCACGAAAATAAAAGAAGAATTTATTTAAGCGATGTAATATACAGTATTCGATGGTCGGCCTGGCCGGTTTTTCTTATTTTTACATTAACTTTTGTTACTTTTCATTTACTAGTTGTTGTTTGCATTTATTTTTTAATTTCCTTCTCTTTACGTCTCAAAGGGTACGTTAAGACAGGCCAAGAGTGCGGTTTCTGTGTGTTGATTATTCGCGATCTCAAATGCCTGATCGGAACGCACGGTGTCCTTGTGTTTTCAGCTTTTAATCTCTACATAACGCACAGGGCTGTACAACAATTCAACGGTTACAAAGTAATTAATAAATTTAAGTCTTCAAAATAAATTCATTATTATTCGTAAAGAATTTATCACTAACAAGAACAACTAACTGCAAGTATCCGTCAGTAGTTACCAAATTCTATTGTAAAGCGCGTCTCGATAAGAGCTAAAAATATAAAATATAACCACATATTCTTTGAGTCTGTTGTGATATTTTCATTTATTTTATTATTTGATTGCAAAAGAGACATGTTCCCGTTAACTATGAAATAAATTATACGGCAACTGGCCTAAGCGGCTCTGATGAAAAACCATTATTGTCAATGTCAATGTCGATGTCAATGTTCTGCTGAAACAACATGTCGTCCAGTTGAATCCAAACAACTCCTTTGTCTAGTTCGTGTAACGAATATCGTCTACAGTCAGTGCAATTTCGGCCCTATTTTCAAAAGTAAGGCCCAATTATGCCGCCTGACCACAATCCGACACTCAGACACTCGTTACTCATCGTGGATGCATTTATTTCTAAACGATGATTTTCTAAGTCCAAAATTCGACAACTTCATTTATTTACGAAACCATTCAGATGGAAATGCGTGAAAAAAAATCGGTGAAAATGATTTTTTTTTCGAAAACTCTTCATTCACTACACATTGCTCCACCACGTAATATAACGCGTTCTTGTTTTGGGCACCAAGATCCATTTTTAATAATCGGAATAATCATAGCGTGACAGCTGTCAAATTTCAGAGTTACCATTTGCAAGAAAAAAAATTGCACTAAATTTCAATAGCGCTCTTTTATTGAGATACCCTTTATTAATGGAAATACGGGAAGAAAATAATTTCATTCCCAAATAGGAAATTAATTCCTATTCTATATGATTTAAGAAAATTAATTGTATATTAATCGTTGCGTATTAACCTATAAAACAAAGACAACAGGAAAAATTTTCAATAAAAGAAAATAATTCCTAATCTATATAAAAGCTTTTATCGTATAAAAAATACGTTCGTAAATAATGATTATGTCACTAGCAAAGCAACAAAGCATATGATTGCGTTCCCATCAACTATCAGATATTTGTTAATAACTGATAAAACCGTAGGCTGTAAACACAACTATGCCGCGATTTTTTTTTTTTTTTTTTTTCATGCTTGGGAATTATAACGTTGTACAAATGTAGAGCAATGTAAACGAACATAATCGTAATTGATTTTACAATCATAACATTTTGTTTTGTTTGATGGCAAAACGATGTGCAATTGACTTTGTTAGTGGTTTTTATTAATCATTATGAATAGTGCAATTAGTAGAAGACATCTCTGTGTTTCTGTACGTCTGTTCTCTTTTTTTAATATTATGTGGATCTCATACAAACGTATCGTCATTGTTATGTTCAAAAATCGATCTGTGAATTCTTCTTTCTTTTCCGATTACATTCAAATTTTATAACTTTTAAATTTTTTCTTAAAATAAATCGTCCTGTCACACCTGTGATGGTCAATCGCTTCACCACGGATGCCAAAAAACCATACACAAATAGGATGAAATATCTAAATATAGTTTTTAATTTACATAATTATCTACTAAATCATGATTTGATTGCAAGCAAATAGCTTCTACCAGGTAATGGTAGACATTTACATATTCCACCCAAGTTGAAATTAATTTTTTTTCTTTTTTTTTTTTTGCTCCTATAAAATAGTTAAAATCATTTATCGTGGCCAACCAAAAATTAATTACTCGTAAACATTTGTGGTTATGA
Organism: Glossina brevipalpis; assembly: GCA_000671755.1. NCBI lineage: Eukaryota > Metazoa > Arthropoda > Insecta > Diptera > Glossinidae > Glossina > Glossina brevipalpis. The sequence continues at coordinate 4,711,931 of KK351013.1, forward strand.
GATTGAATTTATATTTTAAAGCAATTCAAATAATGCAAAAAAAAATTGGTTAACAATTCTTTTTAAAAAAAGATAACAACAAATTAGTCGCTGACAAGTTAAGTTCAAACTGTAATTTCTCTTATTAACGAGTACCTATTAGCTGGGCGGATAAAATATCAGGTACACGATTTACTACTATTTGCCTCTAAAAGTGCAACCGATGCCGAATAAGTGACTCTTTTTGTGCACCTCAAAAGCCAAATTGTCTTTCCCTTATGATATTTATATATATTTTGTTTGAAAGGTGGACGAGTAGTAACTAGTGAAGCAAAACCATAATTTGAATAAAAAATAATGTACTGTTCTTTCAACGGCGGAGACTTATTTGTACTACTATTATAATCGGATGTGAATAAAACATAATGTACCGTTGTTTCACAATAAATTTCTAATATCTGATAGAAAACGGCGGANTTATTTGTACTACTATTATAATCGGATGTGAATAAAACATAATGTACCGTTGTTTCACAATAAATTTCTAATATCTGATAGAAAACGGCGGAAACTTATTTGTACTACTGTTATAATCGGATGTGACCAAATTATTTGTACCGACTACATGTCTACAAAAAAAAAACGGTAATGGAGTTTCCATGCTCCATGATATTAGATGATAATCGTCGATTTTTCCTATACAGTTTCTATACAGGATCTATGCTTATACAAGGAAATCCATGCTTGTTGCTGCGTTTCTTACAGTTTGAAAGCAAAAAAAAACGTCAAAAAAAAATTCGCTCATTTTTTGTTGTACTGTAGGCGTACGCTTTGATCAATTTTGCCCAGTTTCCATATCAAATTGGGTGCGGAAGAAACTTACGAAGTATCTGCCAATTTAAAGCCCTTATTATAGCAATTATCCGAATGGACGGACCGACGAGAGAAAGACAGATATAGATAACTAAATGGATTCACAATTTGATACTGATCAGAGATATATATATGGATATAATTTATTAGATTACGAAATCTATTCCTAAAAATTCTCATGGATTTGTTGCAAACGTTTTCATAATAAGGGTATACCACTCAACAGCTTACGGTGGATGGATATAAAAAAAAAGAAATTAATTATTTAACGTAAGCAACATAATGAATTCTTCAACTATAATTTCAACTTTGATTTGTTAAACAATGACATAACATTAGTTTCGCAAGTGATTCTTTTTGATCAGATATAATCTGTAAAACATCGTACTTCTCGTGTTCTATTCTTCTTCTCGGCATAATTTCAACATTTAGTATGAATAAATTTTACTAAAATATGCATTCACCGCAACCATCTTATATAAATAAATACAATATATAAAAATAAACTTCATATGCAGTTGTTGTGTAATAAAAGAAATGAAACCCTCTTCGGAAAATTGTACTTCCTATGGCTGCAGTCTGCCGTAAAGTTATGCACGCACGCAACGCATAATGCGCAAAAAAAAAAGTGTTTTGCATTATTTTATTCTTTTCATATACTTTTATTTATTTATTATTTGTTGTTTTTTTTTCTTTTTTTCTTTAACTTATCGACGATTTAGAAGATATGATAAATTCATTTATATATTTAGTAACACCAAGAACTACTCATCAGAGACGGCTTAGAGTATATGGAGCTAACTGACTAGCGTTGTAATTGTCAATAAATTTAATTTCATTCGTTTATTTATTTCTTCGCTCAATTGAACCTTGTCTAAGCTCCGAATATCATAAGAGTTAATCAGTGATTAAGTCGTACAGTGGTCCATAGAAGTTTACAAACATCTTAATCACACTGCTTTAGTTAAGACGCGCTATCGCCGCAAGTTATACTTAAAAGACAATCGTGAGTTTAGCTTTCTCCTCTATATATATTAGCTATGTCCGTCTGTCTGTCCATTTCTTTCAGGAACTGTCACGGTCGCAAAATTTCGAATATAAAGTCCGAATTTATTTTCTAACCTCAAACTCAATTACAAAAAAAAAACAAAAGAAGGGCAAAGGGAAACTGTAAAAGGAAAATCCCCGAAAAGTATGACGACAACAACAATAATGAAAAATTTAATACTAAAAGTTAATGTTAAGCAACTTATGAAAGTACAGTGATGGGTGCGCAAGCTTCACTTTAAAGGGCATATAATTTTGCTTTTTCTTTTTTTTCTTTCGTTTTTTCTTGTATTTTTAATACCCTTGTTTTGAGAAAAACAAAAAGAAACAAGTATTCACAAATGTTGAGTTCATAAATTCTAACGATATATTTGTTAAGAAACCTTTCTTCTTTTTCTTATTATTATTAATAATAATTTTTGTGTTGCCGTTAACGTTGTCGTTGTTTTTTAACTTCTTGTAAGAGCGTAATGAAAAGTTATTTATTTACGTAGCGATTTCAATTACACAAAATTTTCCCTCATTTTCTTTGTTACAAAACTAAACGTGTATTATTACGCATATTAAATTTCACACTTTGATGTTTTCCTAACCAAAGCAATAATGATGATGGTTGGCTGACCAGTTGTCAAGCCGACAAATCAACGAAAAGGCAAGGGAGCAAACGAACTTAAAAAAGAAGAAAAAAATAAATACATACAAATAATATGTTTATATGAATGGAATACAAAGGTGACTTAAAAACCGAATGCCGCCGCCTGTAAAGACGTTCAGGTTATTTGGATTATATGATTTATACAAGTATAGATTGAGGTCCACATTTGTGTGTATGTGTGTGTGTGTGTTTGTGTGAAAAAGAGCTCAGTTTTCGAACAATTAGCAACGAACATAGTAACTATGAAATCTCCACCCTGAGCAATTGTTTTTATTTGTTGTTCTTGCCATTTTACTATTTATTGTTGTAATACATGTAAAATAACATTGTTATACCCCGAAACAAGTCAAGGCTTTATTTAAATATGCTCTTTAGCAAATCATGCGGAACTTCAAAGTGTTTTAAATACTTACATATATGTATGCATTAAAAGCACAGGTACATATTTACATATATATATGTATATATATATATTGCGTAAGAACAGTTAATCATAAAACAATTGCGTGCTTTTTTTCTTTCTCTACTACTGGGAAATACTTAAGGATGAACTACAAGGAGTTTACAACTATCAGATTAAACCTGAATAGGTAGGGATTTTAAAGATAAGGTGTCAGCCACGTTCTATTGCCGTACGTTGAGTAAGTTTCCATAAGAAAAACTTAAAAAAACTGAATTAAACATTTACTTATGATTTTGACTTTAGAATCGTTTTAATAAATGTGTATCTCTCTAGCCCTATAAGATAAAAATCTTCTTTGCAAATATTATTCCAGAAGTTCCTAAGAAAAGAAGTAGCCAAGCTGCCTGTATAAGTAAAGAAAAATTAAATTTTTTTTATTTAAATAAGAATAGAAAGCAGCACGATGGCAATCTTGTCATGAAGGCACACTAAAACCGCTTGCTAATCAGACAATATTTTTTTCAGGATCAGTCCGTATCGCTATATATCGAAAAGCGTAGAATTTATTTACAATTACTCTATTTATGAAATAATATTTACAATTGGATGATTTTCACAACTTATTAAAAAGAAACTATTTCTTTTCACTTCCAGAAACTTCTGCCAATACTTTTCTTTTCCTCTTTTACAGCTACAAAGGTGCCAGATTGTGCTTCTTTCATGGACAGCTGCGTAGGTGCCAGATTGTGCTTTTCGTAACAATATGTTACCAGACATTTGAAACAGATCTCAGCAAAGGTGCCAGATTGTGCTTTTCGTAACAATATGTTACCAGACATTTGAAACAGATCTCAGCAAAGGTGCCAGATTGTGCTTTTCGTAACAATATGTTACCAGACATTTGAAACAGTTCTCTCATATTTATCTTAGATGTGAGATGGCTTTCACTTTTGTCGTACTCTTCAGATATTACCTATTTCGATTGAAATTTAACTTAATCGATGTAAACGACTGGTCAGCAATGTAGTTTTTTCCAAAAAGCTATGAAATGGATAGCTGGATTGTCTCAGAAGTTGATACCTTCTCCCGGGCAGATTTGTAGATTATATTTGATGTTCGAAAGCTATCCTCCTTTTTATTCTCCTTTAAAAAAAAGCTCTATATTTAGATACTTCGATTATAAAGAAAATACAACAAGTCTTTGGATAATTGAGTGCAAATCCATTTTCGAACATTGAGTGTAAAAATTAGAAAACAAAATAAATTTTATGGCACATTTTATGATCTTTGCTTAGAGGAAAATAGAATCATTTCTTTACTAATTAAAGACCAATTAATGGGCCATTTTAAACCGTTTTTTCACTAAAATTAGTAGACGGAAAAAAAATTAAGATAAAACTTGTTTTCTAGGCAGAGGAACTAAAAATGATTGCTACAAAGAAGCAAGCACGTAAATTTATCAGTTCTGCTATATTTGTCTTTATCAGAAATATATATATATATCTTAAATAGTTGCCGATAGGTATATTTTTAGAATAATTCGTAAGCTTTGAGGAAACATAAAAGTTACCAATAAAAATTAAGGCAATAGCGTCTTTAATGCGAATATACAAAATTCCCTCCAAATTCCCTCCAAACTCTGAAGGTTCATGCATACGTGTCATTTAAAGTTATAATAATTATTAATAATTCTGCATAACTGCAATACTCTTTGAAGAAAAATATCACCAAAAAAATGTGTTATTAATTATTATTATTATTTATTGTTATTACTATTATTTATTATTATTTTTATTATTTATTATTTATTAATTTTATTTATTATTAATTAATTATTAATTAATTATTGCTTATTACTTATTATATTTATTTTTTACTTATTTATTATTATTTTTATTGTTTCTTATTCTTATTATTATTTATTATTATTTTTTTTATTTCTTATTCTTATTATTATTTATTATTATTTTTATTGTTTCTTATTCTTATTATTATTTATTGCTATTGTTATTATTTATTATTGTTATTATTATTTATTACTATTATTGTTACCTGACGAACGACAAGCATTGCCTGTAAAACTAAAAAAAAAAAAAAACATTGTGTTTAAAGAAAACTTGCAAATGTTTTGTCAAGAACTGTACGCGCAAAAGTGAGGGGTGTACCTTTAATAAAAAGTTTAAATTTATTTATTTTCATTGCTCTTAATTTTACTGCTTTTATTTTACTTGTTTTTTTTTTCCTCCCAGGCTTTACTCTTAAAGGGTTATTGACCAGAATTTTTATGTAAACACACACGTTACCCTCTCGGTTTGTATTTTTTTTTTTCTCCTACAATGTTTTTTGTTTTTGACTTGAGTTACTGCTAGTGCAGAAAATGGGCAAAAAGGGAGTTTATAACTGAAAATAATATCAAAAAAAAAAAAAAAAAAAACTATATATATATATATATATAAAAACTTCACAAAAGGTTTCCTTTGTACTTTTGCCGAAATGAAAGTTTCAAATTACACGAATACAAAGATGTGACTTTTATTTTATTTTATTTTATTTTAGTTTTCTTACTCCGGCATATTATTGCTGGAGGCATTCTTCTTATTGTTTTATTGTTATGTTACTTGTAATAGAACTTTTTTTTCGAAAAGGTTATCGAA
>KK351013.1:4720041-4723983 GCA_000671755.1 Glossina brevipalpis
AAGTGTCGGGAGAGAGAATAACGCAATAATTTTTTGTTAATCTTTCACGGGCACTAAAAATGGTAGCACGATACTATCAAGCTTTGAATAGCTTCTAGTAGTTATCTATCTACGCTTATAATTTATATAAACAAATGAAATAAAATAAATAAATAAAAATTTTATAATCAATCTTGAATGAAAAGCTGTGCAATTACTTTTAAAGTAAAACCGATAAAAGTAGTCGCTACTAGTGTTGGTTGGCGTTACGATTCTAAGCTTAACGCTTCACATTTCAAATGCGTACTTCAATAATGCTATAAATTAAAAATTTTAAAAAGAACACACTTAAGATTATAAAGAGAAAACGTTTGCAATTTACTCTAAACTATCTCGTACAATTTTTATTTTTTTTACTCAACGCTTGCACTATCAAATTAATTCATCACATAAATAAATGCAATCACATATACGTTATGAGAAAAGAAAAAAACAAAAAAAAGAACGAAGATAAAATAATTTTAATCGTTAGATGTTAGCAAATAATAATAAACAAGTTAAAGACCCAAAGAACAGTATATAAGAGTAAAGAGAATATTTTTTGTTGGCGAATAAATATTTTTTATACGATTGATTTTCTGTGCATACAAAATGGTCTTTAAAATTACAATTAATCGACTTAACAACCACAACGAAAAAGAAGAAGAAAAGAAAAAAGTAAACAAATAAATATAACGATTACAGGCATTGTGTGGCTTACAAGTATATTTGTATGTCAAAGAGGAAAGAAAGATGGAAAATTATATTTAGATTTGGATGATGGACCATTTTGAAAATAACTGCAATCACAATCGTAAACGCAACAGCAACAGCAACAACAACATCAGCAACAGGACAGCTATGTAAACTTGAAAAGCAAAAAAACAAAAAATCAAAAAAAAAAAAAAAAAATGATAGTTATTAGCGTTGTCTAGTTCCAATTGCCAGTAAACATACATACAGGCGCACACGACTGTGATTTCGCCAGCAACAAGATTCTATTTGCCCGATGGCTATGGAGAAAAAAAATGCTGGTAGTAGCCGTCATTCTTGTTATTGTTGCGAGTGGTCAATTTTTTAAATGCAACTTTTCTAAGCTTACACACATACATACATACATATATATATATACATATACATATATATATATATATATAACTTATGATATATATGATGTGATATGATAAATATAAAAACGCAGGCAGACCCACAGGTAGACATTAGTTATTTGTTTGCTGGTATCTGTCTACCTAGTCTTGAATGAATGGTAAATGATAGAGAGAAGGTACCACAGCCTAGCCTAACTCTCAGTACACACTTCCTCGTTGCTATTTACAGTAAAAGAAATTTATCAAAACTGCTAATGTCTGCAAAAAAAAAAAAAAAAAAAAAAACAAGATTTGCACGGCGCAGAGTCTAGATTTTTGTTTATGACATAAAAAAAAAAGAAAAAAAACTGTTAAGTGCTGTTCTGTATACATTCATACAGACAAAGTCATAAACTAGATCTATGATTTTTAGCCTCCGGCATATAAAACACACATATACATAAATTAGTTGTCGTGCGATAAGTACGTAGAGTAACAGTAGTTATAAATTCAGATAGAAATCTTCGATGGACATTCACAAATACATATCTATCCGTTATATAGCATAAGCCGGCATAAATTCACATTAAGCTGGCTACTAATCATATTTTCCGACAGAATTTTTACACGCTTCAGCAAAGCAAAGACTATATCTCGATGTTATCGCTTTTGTGATCATATTCCCAATGTAGTCTGATAATGTCAAAACCAAGTGTGCGTGTCCATCCATTCATTTCTTTCAAAGCAGAAATTACACTTCTTATGTTATTGCTTTTATGATCACATTCCCAGTTTAGTTTTATTGTATTCCAGTCCGCCTTTTCCATTGATTTGTACCCTTAAGATATCCTTCAGAACAGAGGCTGCTCTTTAACATTATTCTTTTTGTGATTATATTCCCAGTTTAGTTTGTTTGTTGTGTTGTTGTTCCAGTCCACCCTTTCCATTGATTTGTATCCTTCAGATGTCTTTCAGAACAAAAGCTGCTCTTCAATATTATTCTTTTCGTGATTATATTCCCAGTTTAGTTTGATTGCATTCCAGTGTGACCCTTCCATTGTTTTGTACCCCTAACAACATGTCCCTCAAAGCGGAGGCTGCTCTTCTATGTTAATCCTTTTTGTTTGTTTATATTTCCAGTAAAGTGGATCTAAAGTCTGATTATACTACAGCCCGTTCCAATCATTGATTTGTATCCTTAACCAATCAGAGGCTAGCTACACGTTTCTTTTTCTTACAGTCGCACAAAAAGTACGCAGAAAATTGATTAATATATTTTGACTTGAATTATACAAGTAATCGATTAGGCTTAAAAATGGGTATAATCTGCTCAAGTAAATTGGAACCACTTTTTTTTATTAATCAAAAATCAACATATTTTTGTCATATCTTTCAAATCGATTTGACATTTGAAGACGTTCATCAAGAAAGTACAGATTTCCTCACATGGCCAAAACTTGCAGAAAACTATTCTATTCAAATGAAGCGTTTACAAGGTTCGGTCTAAGGCGCTTATGTTGTTTTTTTTTTTTTAGTGATTTCAATGTAACATTTAATTATTCTTTTAAATGTTACGCTCATGTTGTTACATTTTGTTGATTATTTATGCATGCAGCAGTAGTAGTTTATACCGATAGATAAGAAAGGATTTTGAAATGTCATTGAACTTCGGGTATTCATCCTCTACAATAAAAATATATACCGTTCAGGTCTTTTTTCTATCATTTCAGGTGGAATTTTTATAAAGAACCTTGATCCATCTCGGTGTTCGATTGGTACTATCAAACAGCTAATTGAGCTAAGATGGGCAATTTGATTCACAAGATCTCTCTCTCTCTATTCTGAAATGTATGCATAGTTTACGATGTTCGCTAGAGGGAATATAAAGGGAGTAACAATGTTTTTTTTTATTATTTTGCATACTTTAAGGTAGAACTTTTAAAGATTTTTTTTTTTGTTTTTTTTTTAAATATGACCAATCACGCCTGAAAGTCTTCTACAGGTGTATACGTTACTAATCAGCAAGAAGTGAGAAAAGAGAAATAGATCGCAGTCTTCAGGTTGTTCTTCTCTTTCGTGGGAAAGTTTTAAAGATACAAATAAAATCGCTCCGTAAGGGAAAGACAACTGAACAGAAATAATCGATTAGGCCTAGACTTCCAAATCCAAGCAAAGTTTGACGCTAATCACTTAACAGATCTATGTTACGCCGTTTAAAGACTATGATCCAGTTGGTAAATAACTTTGCTAGTTAAATTCGAGTTTATTTTCAAACTCTTCTTTTAAATAAAATATGAATTCCGTGAGTCACTTCGGGGCTACAAAGGGAAGGAGGAACTTGTTCCGTATTCTTTTAAGAATGGAAATCCCGCTCGTCTAGATCACAATTAATCGATTGTAATTGGTGTTAGTCAGAGGGAGTAATGTCTGCTAATTCGAGAGGGAAGGATACCAAATTCCAGATTGGAGCTGCTAAAGTTTCATGAACAAGTTTTTCTATATTAAGACGAATTTCGAAATACTGAAAACCCATGATATCGTGACTTCTGGCATTTTGCACCAGTTTTTCGTTCCAACGTCATTAGTTACTGTTAGTATAGCGTTGCCTAATGATGATTCCTTAATGATGGTTCCCCTAATGACGGTTCCATGTGGTTAGCACAACTCATCATATATTAGCTTGGGGAAAAAGAAATCCATTATTTTTACATGAAATTCAGGACTTTATTTAACATGCTTCGGATTGTCCGATTTGGGTCAAATATGCACCGTTTTATTGTATGATTTGTTGCCATTTTAAAGGTAACTTCAAAATGCCTCTCTCATAGAAGTCCTG
>KK351013.1:4750466-4763413 GCA_000671755.1 Glossina brevipalpis
CTAATTTATAAATTAGAAATTGACATCGGAATTATGGCGCCAAATATAGCCTCGGACATGGCATATCCGCGATTATTCGAATAGACATAGCAAAGAATCAACAACAAATTTTGGTTGTTTTGTTTAGATTACCGTTTATTGTGGTTTTCATTTTTTTTTTTTTTTTTATTTTCTAAATATTTTTCGACGATTATTGGAAATATTGTATAAATTTAATTAGAATATTTTTTTGTATTTTGTAGGCTGACATGCATCTGGAAAGTACAATATTGGTGCCAGCACTTGGTTTACCGCCTCCGCCTCCCCATCAGCCTCTTCCAGCCAGTGTAGTCAAGCATCGTAACGACCAGCCTGACATTCCAACCACAAAGAAGCCAAAAAGTCTCGATGAGGCTCTCGCATACCAACTTGAGTATCAACATTATCACTCACTTATGTATGCTCATTGTGCTCAACAACAAAGGGTTGCGGCAGCAGCCGCCAATCAAATGTCCGCGTTTCGACCGTGGCCGCAACCCAAGACATTTCAACATGCTTACAATGCAGTTACGGCAGCGGCCCTTTCAACACTGCCGTACCTGAGCCAAGAACCGCCAGTATTGCAGAATCCGGAACGCGTAGTGCGTAGTAGCGATCGCGAAAGATTCGAACGCACCTATCAACCGAATGTCGCTTTGGCTCCACGTAAAAGCATTTTGTCGCAAGATCGTGAAAAAGAACAACGTGAACTTCGCGAACGTGAACGAGAAAGAATTGATCGAGAACGAGCACGAGAAATAGAGCGTGAACGTTCACGAGAAAGAGAGAGAGAAAGAGAACTGGAAAGAGAACGAGAACTGCAAAGGAAGCATCTACAGCAACAACAGCACGAACAGTTGCAACAACAGAAAGGAATTCACACTACTCATGTTGGTGTAAGTGTTTGTGAAGCTGATATACAAATCAAACAAGAACGGGCGCCAACGCCCACTGAAATGTCCTCAACTCCCCCGCCTCTGGGTCACACTAATGGTGACGAAGGGCAAAGCCATGCAGATCCTCTCGGGGAAGAAGCCACCATATCCATGATATCACCCTTAGCCTTAAATCGTAGTCAATCATCATCAATGCAACATCAACAACAGCCAAGACGTCATACATCAGCTTCATCATCATCATCGTCGACCTGTTCATCAACGCCACCTCAACCTGCCCTGCATCCGAAGGCCCACGGTCACAATAGTAATAACCAAAAACACGCACAGCCACAAAGAAACCAACATGTGGTGGGATTGCCTCCGCAACAATATATGCGACAATCACCATCACCTACCGTTGCTATGAATTGCAACAATTCCAGTTGCAGTAATCCACGCAGTACACCCGAAGAGTTTGGCGGATCTAATGAAATCACCTCATCAACCTCACCATTACCCAGTCATCTTCAGCAACAACAACAGCCTCAACTCAACAATGCTCAAACGATAATAGCAACAGTAAATCACCACAATAAATTGTTGCCATCTTCGGCAACTATTAGCTATGGTGCTAATCACAACAATCACAACGAATTGACTGGACGTATACGCATCAGTAAGAATTTAATTAATCAAAATAATATACTAAGATCTCCTACACCTCCCCCACCTACAACTACTACAACACCAAATCAACACCATCATCAATCACAACAACAACAACAACAACAGCAACAGCAATACGAATACTTCAAACAAAATCAAAAACATTACCACCATCAGCACCAGCCTCATCAATCGCTGACAACACATCCCAGCCACCATCCGCATCAGCATCAGCATCAGCAGCAACATCATCATCATCATCATAATATTCAGAATCAGCAGCAACAACAATCGCCTTCACCTACACAGTCTTCCAGCAATAGTAATACGGGTCTTAATCTAAGCACAAATGCTACGCTGGCCACAACAGCTCAACATAGTAAGTCTTACTTTCACCCTTCAGCGCATGCGTACGCAAATCAAATTCCAGCGCACCCACCACCAAATGGCCGCTCCGCTATGATAAATAGTGAATTCGAATTGTCTACCGACACAGACGATGAAAGTGTAAATGATGGTGAACCTGACAGTAGTAACAGTCTAACACCGTGGGATTTAGCCACAGAAGCATTAAGAGATTCACGTCCCAAAGATCGTGGACGTTTATTAAATATGTTGCAAAGAATTTTAAATGAAAATCAACACTATCGTATTCAAAATCAACAACTGAAAGAGCTGCTTGAGTTGCGAAACGAACAGATTAGTAAACTTAATCATGATTTGCAACTCTGTCGACGTCAGTTAGACTCTCTGCAATTGAATCATGCCCATAGCAACGGCTTAATCGCGAAACAGGTGCTTAAAAACAGTGAAGAACAAATGCTTTTAAGAGTTCCATTGAAAAAATCGCAACGCCGTGAACCGGGAAATTACGAAATGATTTCGAATGAAACTAATAACAGAATCACTACTAATCACACAAACCAGAATGGTGAATTGTTAATGGAGCGTGAATATTGCCAAAAAAACAATTGTCAACAAGAAAAATTTTATCAACAACAACAAGGTTTACCGAAAGAAAGGGAACATAATAATGTGCAGCTAAATTGTATAAAACGGGAGGTTAGTGAAAATATTGAAGAAGACGAAGAAATGGCGAACATTGAAGAACTGCCAATAATAAGAAAAGATCAAATCGAAAACACGCGTAAATCGACAGAAGAAGAAAACGAAGCTAGTGCATCAGAGTCCGAACAAGAAGAAATGGAAGATCAAGATATATTGGTTGATCCAACATCAACCAATAATCACCGCCATGTTTTGAATCATCGACACAATTATTGTGCAGAACGCTGCGAAGAAGACAAAATCTCTCAGAATTACAACAGTCAAAAAGAACATAGCGAAGGTGAACGTGATGAAGATGAGGACGAGGACGAAGACGATAATGATGAGCAAATTTCTCCAAATCATGTACAAGCCCCACACTGTCAGAGCATAGGACAACCGCCGACGGCCACCACACCGTTATCTCCAGATTCAGCCGCTACAGCTGGTCAACTTTTTGATAGCAGTAACAGTAGTGACGAAACTTCAATGAAAAAAGCCCAAATGAGTGCCTCCAATGCTTTGGCCAAAATGAACGATGATGTTAACAACGAAAATAGAGTAGATAGAGAGGAAAAAGAAGAAAAAAATTATCATCATCACAATAATAATAACAATAATCTATCAGAGAACGAAGCCGAAAGCGATGATAAAGAGAAAAGGCAACAGCATGGAGCAGCTTATGTGCAAAAAAAATCTGTCATAAAGAATTCCGCTTCCAAAATTCTACCAGTAGTTGTAACTACGCCAACAGCTACTGCTACAGCTACTACCACGGTTGTGTTGGCGACAAAAGCCAGCAAAAAACAAACGCCTACAACGAACAATGACATTGAAATCAAACAGGAATACGTATAATTAAGGAATCGTAACAACAAATTTCATTATTTCACACGTAAAAAAAGCCAATAATAGTCTAATGCATAAAAAGAAAGAAAGAAAGAAAAAAGAAAGAAAAAAACTTTCATAGTAAAGCTTTCGAGACACACGACAACACCAACATCATAACAATTTTACAGTAATTTTTGAAAGAAAATTTTCAAATTTTTTTTTTTTTTTGTTTTCTTATTTAATGCAAAATATACTTCCTCCCTCCCTCCCTCCCTCCCTATCTCTTTACTTTAGATATTTCTTTCGTAAAATTTTTATGAATTTTTGAAAAGAGTTCTGAAAAAAGTAAACTTACAAAGCTCTATTTTACTCCCTGTTTAATAATTTTGCAAACTTTAAAAGCTTTGCTTTTTTAAAAGCTTTATATTATAACGTAAATAAAAATTATTTAATTAGCAGCGCATCATTCAATTTTTGTGTCTTTAGATATGTAAGTACAAAAATTCCCTAAAAATATTTTGTTTTTAAAACGAAAATTTTGAAAAAAAAAAAAAACAAAAAAAAAAACATTAAAAAAAATTGTTAAATTAAAAAACAAAAATAAAACTACCCTTACGCGATATTATTATATTATATATACATATACATAGACATAGAGCCATGAAATGTGTGAAATTGCAAGAATTATTATGAAAAAATCGAAAAACAACAAACAGCAAAGATAACAATATTTTGAGTTTACAAAACTAAAAAAAAAAAAGCCTTCTTTAATTTAAAACTATCAAAAAAAAAAAGAAAAAAAAGGAAAACAGAAAAAGAGAAAAGAAAAATGAAAAATGAAAATACTATTAAGAAAAGAAGCTTAAGTAAGCTTTCATTATTTTTCTGTCTGCTTTAGCTTAAACCTCAACAAATTAAGCAAAAGATGAAAAAGATTTGAAGATTTGAAGAGAAAAGCGAGTTTCGGAAAAAAAACCTTCATTTTAAGTATACAAAGTGAGTGAGAGAGAGAGAGAGAGAGAGGAAAGTCAAGACCATAGCCTAAAAAGCTTATGAACATAACCTCAAAGATTTGATCAATCAACTGAAAATGTAGTAAAATTTTCTATTTTTTTTTTCTCTTTTTTTCATTTTCATTTAATTTTTTATTTATTTCTTTTAATTTTTTTATTTGTTGTATTATTTTATATTAATATAATCTTTTTAATTTTTAGTTATCTCTTCTTATATATTTTTTTTTGATAATTTACCATGAAAGTGCTTCGTAAGAAAAATATTTGAAATCGAAAACATAAAATAAACATAAAATATACGGTCTAAAGGGGCATTTCTAATTTGCTCTACTCACAAATGTGTTTATCGTAAATGCAAAATTTTACTTTTTTTTTTTCTTTTAACTGAATATAAAATTATAAATCATAACCTTACCGAAAACATGTAATAATAAGTTTAAAAACAAAAAAATAGTAAAAATCCTTCCCCACCTTGTTTGAAACGCACAATCTTATCTAAACAAAGTTCGTAGTAGTCTTGTTTCTCATGATTTGGCAGCATTCTTTTGTTTTTCACGGGAACGCAGTAAATTATCTGTTGTCATTTGCTGAATACTTTAAGAATAAGAAGAAGACTTTCTCCTTTAGAAAAACATTTTTAGAGAATTTTTAGAGAAAGTGAAAAGTGCAACTTTAAAAAGGAAATTTCGTCTTCTAAAATGTTGAAAATAGTGAGCAAAAATATTTGATACCAATGCATTGTTCAACGCGAATGTTTTTTTTTACCGTTAGAAGCTATTTAGAAAAGCGGAGAGAGCGTGTTGAATGCCCTAATGATCCTTCATCTTGAACTAACGATGAAAGGCATGCGTCATGAAAATGACAAATTTGATATTTTAATAGCGTAAATTGATAGATTTGAGAGAATACTAACATCAGATAAATTTGGTTAGAATCATCTTTCAAGCGCATTTCATGATAATACTTCTCCTTCGCTTGCTTTGCTTTAGTTCGTCGAAACTTTTGTACCAAAAATTTCATACTATTCACAATTCTTCTAATTCGGAAAATCAAACCTTATCTCAACTCTGGAAATATGGGGTGTATCAAAATTTACGCAAAATTTGGTTTAAATGGAAAAGAAAGTTATTGTTTTTAATTGTAATTTTTTTATCAAATCATAACGAGTATAGAGCATAGGGTTATATGTGAAATGAGGTAAACAGCCTTCACAGCTTTGCTGGCACATACGGGCACATAAGGCGTCAATTCTGATCATGGCAAGGAGGAAGCACACGGCCAGGGAATGTCTTATGCATTAATTAAATTGTTTCACGGAATGTCTGACGTGTATCGAAACCACATGTGGTTCATATCAATATCATGCAATTTAGGCAGAAAGAACCGGGTTATCATATGCGATATCGAGCACTAATAACAGCCAATATTCCGACCATATTTTGTATGAATTTTTCAAACTGTGACCGCCAAATTTTCATTATCCGTGAAATATTGTTCAACAATGAAAACGCATTGCTCTTGCTCGTGTAATGCTCCATTTTTACTAACCCTAAACTTTCAGTTGCTAACTGTTTTCCTTTTGCTTGATTACCAACACCTTACCTTAACACCTTATGGCGGCAAAGTCAAATCTTGAGACACTAAACACATCATTTTGACCCGATTAATGGTTAATCGGAAAATGGATCTTTTTTTTTTTTAGTCGAAAGTGAAGGGGCCCCCCATAATTACTGAAAATATTAGGACAAAATTCGGAATAGACATCAGTTAAGTAATCACAATCTAAGGAAATCAACTACATCTTATTGGAATAATTTGGCAAGCGATTTAAATGGTAAATCGCGACCAACTTTTGAATACCAAAGTGCTTTACAAATTCTTCCAATTTCTCATTCACAACATATTTGTCCGGTTAGTTGCACTTATCTGATTTTTATTAGCTCTGTTAACGAAAGTTTTGTTATTAATTTTTTCCACTTTAGTGAAATTGTTTTCAACTACTATCACACTCTTATCAAGCAGAGTAATAATGCAGCAGTGTATCCACTAAAGGATGGACATATACTGACTTTTTTATTTCCGTTTATAATACCACCACATATACCGGTTTTTTTTATCGAACAAAATCCGCCTAGTGTTTGTATGTAATGTATTCTTCTAAAGTATACGAATTTTTGGAAGAAGTTTAGTCGTCTTCGTTTATATATACACATACTTATACATATATGTTTTCTGTTTTTGGTTTGAAAGGCAAGCCTTTAGTCCTATGGCACGATAGTTAGTTCTTTATTTTTTTTTTATTTTCCCCGTACGGCTATGGCATAATGAAAGAAAGATTCATTTTGTTGACAAGAGTGAAAAAGATATAGAAACACTCAGTTCAGTTTATCTTTTACTCCTAACACGTGGGAATGTATCAACAAAAGTTTCTTTAAATGAGAAAATGCAGCTAAATTGACCTGCATTGAGTAAATCACGAAGAAAATCATTATGAACAACGGAAGTCGACTCACAACAAAGTTTGTCGTTATGTTTTAGTTAGTAAACCATTTTTTGACTGCCCTAAGGACAAGAATATGACCCAAATAAACTCTGAATTTTTTTTTTTTTTTTTTTTTTTTTAAACAATAACAGTAACGACAACAAAAGACTTTATAATACAACGGGCGAAGAAAAGTTAAAATTTCATTTTCTACTTTTATTAATTCTGTAGAAAAATCAACTTTTTTTTTTTAAAAAGATTAAATATATTTATGAGGCATTTAAATAATTGTTACATAATCACATGAAGCACGAATCGAACATATGTACTTCTGCTGTCTACGAAAATCGGACATAAACTTCTTTAGTCTCTTATGATTTTCGATTAATAATAATCCAAAACAGAAACCGATCTGAGATTTTGGGCTTAAACACCTATCAGCATTTTTAAACAACTGTAAAATTATTCGCCCCAAAGTAAATAGAGACTCGTTATTTTTTTTTTTCTTAATCAGCTTCTTAAGCTCCTCTTAAGCCTTTTAAGCATTTTAAATTCAATTTTTTTTTTTTTTTTTTTTGTAAATTTAAATAAATTAAAAATCTTTTTTATTATAATCAAAATAAATTGTGCCAATGGTTTTGTTAAAAACTCTTGCAAGAAAAGAAAAACAAATAAGTTATAATGTTAGAAATTCTGTAATTATTCATTTAATTGATCCCAAAAACAATTTTTTATCTTTTGATAGTATATAAAAACAACTTTTTTTTAAATTAAAAAGGTTGAAAAAAGTTTTTTAATAAATGTTTAAAAATATAAAACAAATGGAAACCAAAGCTTTAAATTTATATAAAATTATTTTTTTAATACCTTTAAAACGATATATATAAATATATATATATATATATAAATATATATATATAAATGTATATACATAAATATATATATATAAATATATGTGTATGTATATGTATATATATATATATATATATATAGATTGCATATATTATATATTTTATATATATATATATTTATATATATATATACATATATATTTAATTTTGTTTCTACAAAACAGTGAAAAAAGTTATTTCAGTAGTGAAAAAAAAAAAATTATTTATTTTATACAAGTTTTTTGTTAAAATAATTTAATACTAAATTAATTAATTTAATGACTTTCATACTAATTTAATTAATAAACAAAATTCTCTTCTTGCTTAGAAAAAAGTCGGAGACTTTTTAGGAAGTATTTTTTAAATGATAATGTTTTTTTTTTTTTTCAATAATGTTTAAAATTTTATTTTAAATAAAATTCTTTTTTAGATTTAATACAACAAATTATTTATAATTTATTACAAAGAAAAAAAATATAAAAAAAAAATGTGACCACATTTTTCACACAAATCAAGAACCCACCAGTTTAATTTATATTTTAATTATAATTATCATTATAAAAATAAACAAACAAACAAAAACAAGAGTTTTTAAGTAAATGTTAAACAAACGAAATATCAATTTTTAATCCTTTTTTTTTTTCGAGTATTACGATTAATATAACAAAAGAGAATATAATGAATGACTTTCTTTCACGTAGTTGGAACAGAAAACTTATCTATGGAGTTATAATAAAATGTTTTTTGAGTATTTTGCAAAATTTTTTTTTTCAAATTTAGTAATATTTTTTCAACTCTTTTTGGCTGCACTAAAATGCCTTTTTTGTAAATATTATTTAAATTTGTTTCTTTTTTTTTTTTAGTATATATAAAAAAAAGAATTTGTTTCTTATTTAAATGCTTTCATTTAATTTTGTTCTTTTTTTTTTTTTTTTTTTTTTTTTTGTTTAAATATATCAACACAAAAAGATTTCTAAAATCTCCAAATTAATATTTATTAAAAATAATAAAAACAAAAAAGCAACAAATGTAAAGAAATAAAATTTTAAGTTTAAGTAAAGAAAATATTAAAAAAAAAAAAAAATTATACAAAAATCTACCCACAATCAACATATTGAACTATTAAAAAAGAAACAAGAAAACTCTTCAGATGTTAGTTTATTAACTTTTTAATAAAGAGTTATTATGATGGCATACCTAAAAATTAAAAGTGTAAAATATTTCAAAAAAAAATTTTTAAAATTAGAAAAATCGAACAGAAAATACATTTAAAACTCAATAACATACACATACACATGAAAGTTCAGAAAAAAAAGCAAAAAAACAAGCGAAAACTTATTTATCGAAAATCAGTTTATTCATAAAAACAAAAAAAAGAAAAATAAAATAAAAATTCAATATCCAAAATATTTTAAAAATATATATTTTTATTTTTTTTTGATTTTCACTTTTAGTTACAACAGACTGCCATTACATTCTTTTTCTTTCACATCCCATTCACAAACGATTATATTTTTCAAATCTTTGAAACGTACGACAGTCTGTCTGCCTAAAACGCAATTTGAAAAGTCATCACCAATCAACTTTTAATTTTTTCAACATAACTCGTATGCCCTATCAAACTAAGACGTTGTTTCGATGTAGTCATGTATGTTTGTTCCGATTCATTAATCTGTCATTTGCTATTGAAACGTTAAACTTGAAGTATAAAACTGAAAATATCGATCTATTTTTGACTGGTGTTCACAGATAAAATTGAGAATGGATACGATCAACCAATCAACTGTAGCTTATAACCTTGAGTGGAAAACTTAATAAATCCATATCCTGACACGATGAGATCAATGAGAAAATTGTCCAAATCTCAGTCAGTTGATGTGACAATAATAAGAACAAAAATAATCCGATTTTTACATCTACCACAGAACGAATCTTATTAAAATCATTCCTTTTTTTTTTTATTTGCCTGGAAAATTTTATGTACTATCGGTTTCTTTGTGTGCATAAAGGGATCTCATGTGAACTTTCAAATTTCGATAAATTCATCGCCACTAAATCATATCATTCAAATGACTTCTTGAAATTTTGTATTTATTATTGAAAAAGGATTATTGTGACACCAATCCGGTACAATACTGTATGTCCTTCTTTGACCTTTATAGGTTATTGGAAACAAACTATTGTAAGACGAATCTGGATTTTTAGACGACCCTCTTGAACCTTAGTATGTCATTGGAAACAAACTATTTCGAGACCGATTCAACTTTCTTGGACCTTTATTTACTATTGTGCTATTGGAAAAGCACTATTGTGAGACCAATTCGTGTTTTTATACCGAATCAAATACAAAAATTTGCGAACATTGATGGAGAATTCACTGAATAATGATTAATAGAAAATTGGAATCATCGCAGGCCTTCCGTGTTATTCTCTAATTAATAGAAATAGAAGTCAAGTCTTAATCTCAAACGAAACGAACGTTAAGATTAAGATGTCATTATAACTCCTCTAGAAATTTTACGATGCATTTAAATCATTTTTATCACAATTTTTTAATTACGTTCTTACGTTATATATTCTTCGATTGTATTTTATACCAAATTTGTTACTTTTTTTCTTTTACGTTGATTTAATTGTGGCAGAATGTTTACGTATAAGCAAATTTACCGTTTAATTTAGATTATAATGATGCCACCCCGAATAAATTATGTTTACAATGCTGTCAAATACTTTTTTTTGATGTGAAAAAATATTTTCATCATTTTCATTATTTATTCAGGAAAACGCAAAGGAAAACATTAAAGTCGTTCAAACCTGACCATTAAATGTTATGCATCACTTTAAGTAATACAAGCTTTTCTTAAAAATTTTTACTTCGTTATCATAGAAAAACATTCTATTTGTGGATGCCCAAAACATGAATTGACTTGATGTGAATCCAGCAAAATTTTTATTTTTTTTCCAATATAAAGAAATTAGTTTTCGTTACAACTCTTTTACGGACTTGAGTCTTTATTATCTTTATGTCAATTTGTTAATCTAAGTCATTTTTTGTCATAAAATTTAAAAAAAATTAGGTCATTAGATTAAAAAGGATGGGAGGAAATTCAAAAAACGATTCCGTACGATTCAAAATTTTTCACATCAAAGTAAAAAGCTAAAATGATATTATGTAACCATTGGGGACATTTTGAAAATTATAAATTTTTTCAAAATAAAGCTTTATATGGATTAATGCTTGTAAGCAGAATTAATCGATCCGATCCATTTTCAATAGAATTTGCAAGCAAGTCAAAAACACTTTTATGCAATAAATTTCTTTAAAATATTTTTTATATCCACCACCAAAGGTAAAGGGTTTGTAACTACCAAAAGGATACTTCGGAGACCCCCACAAGGTATAGATATTCTTGATCAACATCAAATTTAGAGTCGATTTAAGCATGTCCGTCTGTCTGTCTGTCTGTCCTTCTGTGTAATGTCTGTGATAAACATTCTCCTGGCCCTAAAAATAATGATATCGGATTCGAATTTGGTAGAAACATTTGGAAGTTCTTTCATTACCACGTCCACCTATTACAAATTAGTTTTTCCCCCCTTTTTTAAGGTAAGGGTGTTGGGTATAAAAGATTCGGCACAGTGTAATATAAATTTATTACTTGTTAAAATTGTTACCGATAAGTTGAGATGCAAAATTATAATACATAGACACACATCAAAGAAACAGAGAGACGGACAGACAGACAAGCTTAAATCGATTCCGAAAATTATTGTCAAAAGTATGTTAAGGTGGATACATCTTAAATCGTTTTGAATGTAACCTACATCCGCACTGTCCTAACATATTCGATACCACATAACTAATAGAGAACATCCCAAGAAAATCAAGCAAGAAATGGTTTTCAGAATGGTTCGCCTTATAATGGCATAACTGAGACTGCACAAGATATGTTTAGGTTGCTGAGATAAGACTTCTAAAACTTTCCTGAAGTTTACCATTGTAATAAAAAAGAAAACTATTTTATGTGGTTTTTTATGAATAAATTAAACACAAAATATCCATAATATCTCGGATATATTCATATCTATCACTGTATTTATTGTTCCACTAGCAAAAGTCAAAGGTAGATATTAAGGACTTTTTAGAGTTTATTTACTTTCTCTTGGCTCTCTTCTAATCCATTTAACCGTGTTTGTCCCTATCTTCGTCGTCTTCGGTGTAAAAATGATTGGATCTGTAAAAAACGATATGTATTATTAAAAAGTCTTTGAAATAAGTTCTTAATTAATGGCCATAAATTCACTTGAGAATAAAGATACTTGGCCATCATGTTGTCCAAAAAAATGGTCTATATTTTTGGTGCAATTAATATCTATATCAAATCACTATTAGCGAATCTCATTTTCATGTCGTCATAATATATTAAAAGTTAGATTTTTTTATCGCATAAAAGCCTACTTTTCACAAGAAACGTTATACAGGAAGTGGTTCAAAAAATAGTACCACCCGATCTAAATTTTTCACATGCATTTTATGTAGCAAAATATTAGTTTCTGTCGATTTTTATCCGAAAATATTAGAAATTGCAATTTATTTTCATATAAACGAACTTTTCAATGTGAGGGGAGTGTTCGTAAAAATAGCCTGATCAAATCTATTTTTAGTAGACTTCGTTCTTGGTTCAAAAGACGTCATTATGGCAAATTTCATTTCAAAATATAATTTGAACACAAAAACATTTGAACAGAAATCAAATGGACAGACGGACAACCCGGCTTAATTCAAAAAATGATTCTGAATCGAACAATATAACATAAGGTGGTTCTGTCTTAAGTAACGGACGGCAATTTAAAATATGAGATAAAAATATAAAAAAAATTGTCCTTAATATGGAAACAATTAAGAAAGCGTTAGGGCGACTCGTAGTATCAAAGAAATCAACCACTAATATATAAGATCTAAAAAATGTCGTGGTATTAATGATAAATTTTAATTTATTTGCAGATCTCTACAAAATGTATTGGGAGTGGTGAAAAATTTTATATAAATATTAGATTGGAAAAAAAGAAATCCATTATTTTTATATGAACTTCAGGACTTTATTTAACATGCTTCGGATTG